>VDFB02135732.1:0-18854 GCA_007258455.2 Sequoia sempervirens | reverse complement strand
CTCATCAACCATAACTACCTGGAAACCCTCAAAGTTCTCAGCTTTTAATTTCATCCTCATCACTAGACCCTCATCAATGAAGTTATGAGTAGCACCGATATCAATTAAGAGAGTCACCTTATGACCTTGTAAAACACCACAAATTCGAAAAGGGTGATACTTGGGTACCCTTGAAAGTGTTGCCAATGTCCCCATTGTAAACTTTACTTCATCTTGTTTCTCTAGTTTGTCTTCTTCCATTACATATTTGGGTTTGGGTTCTTCCTCAACACTTTTCATCCGTCATTGCTTCTACATTACACACTTGTCCTATCCCTGAACATCTATGACCCGACTCCCATGGTTCCATGTAATTAAAGCACAAATTTTTCCTTTAGAGCTCATTCTTAGTGACTTCTTCTTGGCTTTTTTTTGGAGGTAATAAATTAGGTTGTGAAAGTGGTTTCCTAAGTTGCTTAGGTGGTGCATTCTTTGAGTAGGGCTTGCTCTTATTCGTAGAAACTTCCAACCTCAATGCTTTTTGAATTGCATCTTGTAGAGATGTAGGGTCAAGATCACTCATCAAGCCTTGGAGTGACTCCGTCAAACCCTCAATTAACAACTTAGTGAATCTTTCCTCTGTAACATCCCTCACCATGACTGAAATTCTCTAAAATTTTGCCACATAATCCTCTACTGATCCCTAATACCTCAATCGTGTTAATTCTTTGAAATGCCTCTTTGGATGCTTTTGATAAAATCTATCTATAGGTCTTTGTGTCAATTTGGCATATATTGCAATACGTTGATGTCCTTGTGTGACAATTCCATGATGCCACCATTCATGTGAAATCCCATCCAAATGAAGAATAGCAAACTTAATGGCTTGCTCTTCAATCATAGGATTAGGTGAGAGATATGTGTCCAATTTTTTGACCCAAGCTCTTGCTGTGACTCTTCCTGAACCATCAAATGTGGGAAGTGACATCTTGCTTAATCTTTGTTGTAGATATCTATTACCTTTTAGCATGGTTTGTCTTCCCCTAGATACATTCCTAGTACTGCATAATTGTATGAAAGGAATATCACGTCTAACATTGTGATCAGTCCTTGAATATTCATCTATGCAAGCCTCAAATGCTTCTTGATTTAATTCATCTTCTTGGGGTGGTTCTGTTCTAGACAGAAGTGTGGGTTGAGTAGGATGTGGTGTTGATCCACTTCTATTGTTATTTATGGGTACTCTATTCCAATTAGTGTCACTACCTTCTATTTCATTGTTTTGTGTGTGTCTGTTAGAATTATTCATGTTTTGCTGTTGCATCATTCAGATGAGTAATTGATTAGTTTCCTCATGTTTCATCATTTGTTTTTGTTTTTCAGCCATTTATTCCATAAACATCTTCCACTCATCTTGGTCGGCCATCTTGGTTTTACCACTAATTTGCTTGTTTTCCTTTTGTAGTGCTGCCTCTATTTTTTTCTTTCTCTTTTCAAAGCCCTTTGAGCCCTTTGGCTCCACTTCATTAACTAGATTTAGACCCTCAGGCTGGCAATATTGCTGCGCTCTGATACCTATTGTAATGTCCCTTTCTAGAAAAATATTTATTTATATTTATAAATATAACTTAATGAAAAATTATGAATTTTATTATAATATTCAGATTTATCACTTTGATATAATTCTGAAAACAGACTTATCCTGATTTTTCTGCTATAATTCTTCTTTCTATTTGCAGCTATTTTTCCTTGAATGTTTGTCCTTGATATCTAGACAAGTTATGGGTTTTCGTCCAATAACTTGATAGGAGAAGTGAGGGTTTTCGTCCTTAAGTCTCTTAATTTCCTTGGAGGGTTTTCGTGCTCTTTCGCTGTAATATTTACTTGCAAAGTCATATAATATTTATTGCCAATTGATCTCCTCATCACAATGAAATGATTTCCCTTTATACCCAATTGTTGAAGGAGTCACCACCCTTCATACAATTGTTGCTCTTTGAAAGAGTCAACACCCTTCATACCATTACTGCTCTTTGAAAATCATAATTTAATTTTAATTAAACTATTTTGCTAGCACTGCCAATTTATTATATTATTAACTACATATGATATGGGCGCTACTTTTTAATTGCCCAGTTGCTGGTTTTTGATATGTATGCTGCAACCTGTAGCATTTTGGCGGGGACATGACAAATTGTCATCTTGTTTTCTAGGAAAGATAGTTCAATATTATTTTATGATTGAACCCAGAATCAACATTTGCACGATATCATTTTCGCCCTATTGAGTAATGCTAATAAAGCATTGATATGCTTATACCACTTTCCCATGACATTTGCTAAAGGCTTAAGGAAAATTTCAAGAGTCAAAGAACTTTGCATTATAGACAAAATTGTAGAAATTAGAAAGCAATATTAATAAATTTATATAGATAATTATTAATTTGTGTTTTTTCCTAAAAAATAACATAATGCGATGCTTGAATCAAGCACACATCTTTGAGAGATTGAAAGAAGTCTTCTGTCAATTACTCAGAAATAACATCAAACTAAATCAAGGAGGAAGAAGTCAATTGCAACGTCTAGGAAGGTGACTCAGATCACCAAACTCATTAACAAGGAGATCATTATGACATGTGAAAGCTAGCTCAAACATTCACCCCAGAAGGTAAATTATAAGGACTCGCCCATCTCTTCTGGATGCAAATGCATGTAGGATAAATGAACAGAAATCCGGATTAGATGGTCCAAAATCAACTTGTCAAGCCAACTTCAAGAGGAAATTATCATGTATTTACAGGCACAAATATGATCCTTAGATAGCTATCTTTCAAAGAGAATTTGAAGGATTACATCTTTTATAAACTGAAAACTTATTCATTGCAGTTGAATAATCACATTTTGGCTGAATTCTCTTTCCAAAATCAAATTAATGGCAGATGTATAATGATCTAGCTGCATATTTTCAGCCCACTTTTGTTTGATATTTTTCATCTATATGCAGAATGATTTCCTTTTTGTGAGATCCTTTGGAGTCTAACTAACACATATGTCTAAAGTTGGGTCTGACATTTTTTGTCAATAAGTTGTACTTTATATTTCCACTCAAACCGAGATGGCGTTAGTTGGACCCTTCCTTTAAGAAGTGTTGTGATTGGCTGAATTTTTTTATAACTTCATTTATCATTAATGATCAGTGTTTTAGCACCTATCTTGATGGCCTTTGATGGGCTCTTTTGTTTCTTCCTTGGGCCTTGTTACTTCCAATGTTCTTACTTCTATATTGATGGCATTCATTTGGTATATTCTAGCTCTACTCTTCTTGTTAAATGTAGTTTGTATGTCAGCAAAAAGGGTTCATGTTGAGATAGTTTCTGACCTTATGCTTGGCAATAGTCTGCTACTTTCAGTTTAACATGGCTGAATACAATTATTTGAGATACATAAGAGTGCTGAATCTCAGCCATAGATACAAGACTTGCCTGGACTCACCTAGACTCAGCAAGTCCTAAGGTAGGCAGACTGAATTGAGTCCAAGGGATTCATGATCTTGTACTCAGTGAGTTTGGTTAGATTCGCTGAGTCTGCTGGACCCAGTGAGTCTCATTGGGAAGACTCAGCCTAGTTAGGGTAAATCAGAAAAAAGAAGAAGAACTGAAAATGTAAGAGTGTGAAAGTCAAGTATTTTTTCAAGGGCCTGGAGGACTTTTGGAGGTTGGTTAAAAGTGATAAAATTATGAAAAATGGCATGTGCCATGAAGGTTTGTTGGTCTCAAAGGCTTTAATATTGGCTTGGTGGTGGGGGCTCTACCCATCGACCTTGCCTTGTATAATGATAGGGAGCACACTAGGGGCATTATCCTTGAGCCTTGCAAGGGGTGCTGCCCCTTGACCTTGTTGGGGGCACTACCCCTAGATCTCTACTCTATTATTAAAAAGCAATAAAAAAACTTCTATTGGATCATGTTGGATGGAAAAGCAATATTTTTTTATTCTTTCAACTTTTTCCCTATTAAATCTCAAGTAATTGAATTACATTTATATGTTTGATTTTCCGAGTCAATCTTTATCCTAATTAATGCTCCTATGGGAATAGCAGCATTTGTAGACTTGTCTAAGGTACAAATGCATGACTCTAGATAGAGCTGGCATTGCTGGGATGAATGATACTCTACTATAGTAGGCTGTAGGACTATATGCAAGTTTGAAGTTAAATATTGCAAAGTGATCATTGATAGTGGTAGTACTGATAATTTGGCTTCTAGTGAAATGGTTGAAAATTGAAATTGAAAAGAGTAGAATATTGTAACCCTTATACAGTCTCTTGGTTGCAAAAGGATCTTAGAATTTTGGTTGGTAAACAATATTATGTGAAATTTACAATTGGAGAATTTAAAGATGAAGTTTTGTGTGATATCATGCCTATAGATGTTTGTCATATTTTGTTGGGTAGACCATGGCAGATTGGTAGAAAAGCTACACATGATGGTAAACAAAATTCTTATATACTAATAAAAGATGGAGTGAAACATGTATTGATTCCTTTGGAAGAGGAAGGTGAAAGAGTTAATAGTCTTGTAAGAGTATTGTTGGTAAATTGCAAACAAGTTTTGAAAGATTTGAAGAAAGAGAAAGCTGGTTTTGCTATTCTTCCTAAGTGTATATGGGTAGAAAAGTTTGTAGAGCCAAATATGGTGACTCATCCTAAAATTTCTAAGCTATTGGTAAAATACAATGACATTATTTTTGATAGTTTATTTGAGGGATTACCATTAATGAGAAACATAAGTCATCATATGGATTTGATTTCTAAAGCAAGTTTACCTAACAAAGTAGCTTATAGACTGACACTAGTTGAAAGTGTAGAGTTGTGAATAGAAAAGTTGAAGTAATGTTTTAGAGTTGGGAGAATTCATTGCAAGTCAGAAGAAGAGAGCTACGGTAGAAGATTATGCAAAACATATCAATAATCTACATGAGGGAGTAAGGGTTCAGTTCAAAAAGATGAATATGAAGTATAAGAAACATGCAGATCTAAAGAGGAGACATAAGGAATATGAGGTAGAAGGTGAAGTAATGGTATACTTGAGAAAGGAGAGTCTCCCTATTGGAACATATAATAAATTGAAAATTAAATTTTGATCTTGTAAAAATCATTAGGAAGTTTGATTCAGGAAATGCAAATGAAGTAAAGTTATCTGAAGACCTTGGTATATCATTGGTGTTTACTATTACAGATTTATATGAATATCATGATGGAGATTGGAGAAAACCAATGTGAAGACGGAAAATAGAAGAAATTAAAGAAATAGTATATAAGAGATTTGGAAGAAGAATTAGAAGTAAAAAGTATGAAGAATATTTGGTAAAGTGGAAGGAAGGCCTATTGAGGATTTCACATGGTTATCTTCAACCAAAGTGAACCAATTTGGTTTCCCTCTAGTTCCAAAATGAGTGACTTACCTTTTAGTCAATTGGGTGTTTGATGTAGGAGCACCCCTAGCCTAAAGCAATCCTGTACTGACCAAATATGTTTCTTTTAATGTTTGTTTTTTTTCCAAGTGTTTTCCATGTTTCTTAGTTGTTTTCCAATAAAATGTAGCAAGTTTAGGCACAACATTTGACAAATTATGTGGCAACAAGTTTTAAATATCTTTGACTGGACTTTGGAACATAAGCTCTACAATACATTCTTCACGTTCCATCTAAATTTTATGAAGATATGATCACTGCATCTATGTTTATCATTTGGAGGACCTAAACCAAACTATGCATTGTTTAATAGAACCTTGTGGACTTGCAGAAAACTTCTGAATTTTATGCCAATTCTTAAGGTTTCTAATTTGAATTTGAGTCCTAAGAGGGTTTATGTACAAAATCACATTGCATTTGAAGGCTCCTAGTACAAGGTGTATTGTTGAAGATGACTTTGCATGTTACTATTGAGTGAGCATACACACTACAGAAGGTGATGCGTCCAATTCCAAGAGTAACTAATGATCAAATCTTTTTTGCGTTCTCCTAGGTCCATGTAATATGTTTTCATGAGGTGCATATCATTCGACATCCACCTATGTAAAAGAGACCCTCATATGATTTGGGGAGTGCAAGCCAGGAAGTAATGAATTGATAATGATATTAAAGGAAAAGTCTTGACAAGGAAAAAATAAAGAATAGAAGATCAGGCACAAGTTTAAGTTTCTAAAATTTGAAAGATTTTATCTGATCTAGTTTGTAATCAAACAGCTGAGGCCTAGCATGTTGCAAGCTCATTGAAGCTTCCTTGTAATCATTATTTTCAAAACAATAAAGCAGTTCTTTGTGTTAAATTCTGTTGTCCAGCTGTGTATTTGCGTGGTTTTTACTTTACCTGCATGGTTAATTAGTCCTTCATTGGACTTACCAACTGTGACTGTGTCAAAGTAATGTTTTTTTTTACTAATTTGATCCGCAGAGCTCAAAAAATGAGATAAATGTAAATCCAATTTCTACTTTGAAGACAATTAAGTTAGTAGATAGTGACCAACGTGTAACTTTGAAAGGCTAATTTTGTGAAGCATTTTGTCACTTCTTTTTCAGTCTGTGCTAAGCTTGATAAGAGTTACATATGGTTTCAAAAAGGATGAATATGGACCTATTGATTGTTTATAACTGACCACTGCTATGAGAATAGCGTTGTCCCTTCCTCAGCTCCTGCAAAACATTTACAATATTCAAACTCAGCTATTTGCACTGTGAGCTCTCTGTTTTGAGTTGATTGTGAACAGGAGGTGATATTGTTATCCTGGAGAAGGCTTTCTTTATTACAGGTAAATTATAGAAAGTAGAAAGAAGAGATATAAAATCAAAACTACTGTGAGGATGTCTGAAATCCATGAAACAGTACGAATTCTCCCAAAACTGAAGAATAAAGCATTGGATCAACACTCAACACAGGGAAAATAAAACTAGCAAAGTCTTTACAAGGCAGATACCTAAAAGCAAAAGCAAAAACAAACTTGATTTCCAACATCACCCCCCTGCATATCAGGACTTTCTAAGAGCTTCCTCATCCACATCATTTGGCCTATGGCTTAATCACCATGCTTTTTTTATTAAATGGTCATATCCTCATCAAATGCTTCCTTCTCAAGAACAGGTTCCTACGCATTTGCTGCCAGGCTATTGATAAGGCTTGAATAATGGTGCTGGAGGAGGAAATTGAAACATATCTAGAGGTTTTGGACATCTTGATGGTTTTTTGCTGGGTATTGATATTTGCATTTAGAACACTGGACAAATGTTTGGGCAGTACTGTTGGCTGTGACTGCCTGAGTTTTCCCCTGTAGATTTGACCTCACAGAATCTGTTGTCTGCTTCCATTGATTAAACTGGTCCTTATTTTTGCCATTGACATCAATTCTTGAAACTATCTGCCTCATGAAAACAAGGGCATCCAGGTGACAGAATTGTAAAACTGGCTTGGACACGGCCATGGAAACACACTGGACTTTACATCTTTGCAAGCCTTTGGAACCAGCCTATAAGCATGTTGGAATTGAGGATATAGAAATTACTCATGATATGGAAATGGCTAGGAAGTCCACCTAGATAAGACCTCAGTCAAGTCTTACCTGTTATAAATGTGCAAATACATTTAGGTTCGTCTTTTACTGTAGGCATACTGAATTCCAGTTAGATAGATTATGGAGTAAACAGTCAAGTATTCCAAGACAGTATATCCAAAGGAGAAGGTAAATTGAAATTGGAAGACAAAGTACTAAGGTAGGATGGCTAGACTAACTGCTTAATAGAAAACATGGCAATGCAATATTTTCTAAGGGATATTGTTTTCAGGAGAATAGGCAGTACAATGTATAATAGCAGTTCATATATTTTTGTTTATCTTGTACTGGCTAAAATATAGAAAAAATGATGGATAATTTTCCCTTTTAAGATTTAAGGAATTTGACTTCTACCATAATGTAGAGTTTGAATTACTGACATTTATGAGAAACACTCTGATATAATTTTAGATTACAACTTATGTGAAGGTCAAATAAAATAAGCCTTCTAATTTAGCTTTCTTGTTTGGTTGTGCATACAACTAATGAATGTATCATTCATGTTACCCTAGTTTGCACACAAAATATTCATAGAGTGATAGAGAGATCCACTAGTGTTTTTTTTTAACGGTCTTTAACACTATATTTTGTGTCATATTCATGCTGAAGTGTAAATGCATTGGAAACCAGCAGGGAGACTCTTGAACTTCAACGTTTACCAATCGATTTAAAGGTATTTTGACTTGCTCCGGGCATTGGATTTTCCATCTGTTCAGAAAGGTGTGAAACTTAAGATTTATGCCCTCAGAGTTTGGAAGGCCCTATTTTTTTATTGAGCAATGCTAAAGTATTCGATGAAATTATCATTAAGTGATAAACATAACTTCTAGAAATATTGCAGGCTAGGTGTGAGCATAAAATTTCATTTCCTCATTCTGTTGTCTTCTTTGTCAATTATTTTTTAAGCATACAAATTCAATTTTTATTTTTTTGGTAGGACGAGATTCTCCCAATTGTGGAGTGGATGTAACTCCAAGTTCTTTGATATCAGATGCATTCTTTGAAAAAAAAAAAACTCAATGTATTTGTTATGTGAGCTTGTTCTTATAATCACATCCAAGTTACTATATGTTGCTTATCTTAGTTCTATCATGCAGTTAAAGATAATAAGTTTGATGCTTTAGGTAAATATCATTGGCGACCCATCTTGTGAAAAGGGCGAGGGACAAACAAAAGAGGATTCTTGTAAAGTTCCTTGTAGAAAGGCCTGCAATGTTGCTATTTCTCGCCATTTGGCATCAGTAAAGAAAGAAACTGGCTACATTTTAGATGAAACAGATAGGTCCAAAGTTGTTGACTCATGCTCTGCCCGTTGTTTTAATGAATGTGAGATAGCTTCTTCTAATCACTTTCATGTTTTCATTTATGAATTTGTCTTCTGCAAGATGAAAATTAACTTCACCTAAAAATTACAGATGTTCTGAGAGATACTTGATTGCTATTGTTTCCCTATTTGTTATGACTGTCAATAGGGAATGCATTAAAATCATTTTGTGCAAGTGCGGCCTATATCGATTGATCATACATTAATATAATTTCATTCTTGTAAATGGGCAGGCTTAAAGTCAGGGAAGAGCATGTCTTTTGTCTATATATATAGGCCTCCTCGTTAAGCCTGGATGGGAGCATGCACACTTGATGGGCAACAGCCCTTCCATCAATTTTAAATTTCTAATGGGGATGATGTTGAAGCAAGTTGCTCTGGACTTTAATGGAAGAAATACAATGTCTAAGATGGTTACCGAAAGTAGTTCAAGTGTTGTGTGTAGTGGTAACCACATTTGTGGTTGTGGTAGAATCAACCTTATAGAGTAATCCACATTCCATTTTCTCTCTTGTGTAGTTTGGGTATGATTCTGTACAAGCTCTTCATCATATTGAAGTGATTACCATTATCTACTACAGATAAGAAAGAATCAATGCATGTAGTTAAGGGATGACATCTCTGTACATGAAATAGCAAGTTCTTAAGAATAGATTTGTCGAATTGACTGGGATAGGGCCATTTAAAATATTATATGAACAATGATTGGTATCTAGATCAACCCCTTTATGATTTATTGCTACATCTATGTAAGTTGAAGTCTAACATTTATATGCCCACAAATTTATGACCAACTGTATCCAACATCTAAATCCTTCATAAATCAAGGTAGCAAGCATCATTTAGATTGGTGTACTATCACATATCCTTCCCACTATTCTTTTTATTATTTCATGCATCAAATTACTAATACAAATTTGTGTCAGTGCTTTTGATATGTTATGCACAACAAAGTTTTGTGGAAACACGATGAATCTCAAATGCTACATATACAAAATCACATAGTTTTATAGTTTATACCAATGTTACGTTTTCAATCATGAAACATTATTAATAATCACTTTTATATAATGCTGTTATAAAAACTGGAAACAAGATAATTCCAATGATATGGGCATGTCATTCTACCTTGCATCGATGCAAAGTATTTATGAGATAAGTGGGGCAGGCACCTCCAGAGAATGCATATACAAACTTCCAGCCTAAGAAAGATGAGGAAAAATGAAATCAGTGATATATCTTGAACAAACCAAAGGAAAATTAGACCAAGAACAACTGCATAGGTGATAACAAAGAAACAAGATAAGACCGATTTCAAAAAAGTTCATCTGGCTAAAATGATTAACTTAGTTGTCTCTGACATATGACTGGTTCTTGCATTTCTCACATGGGTTCAACACCACCTGATGAGCCATGACTTTTATTTGTCCGGTCATATGTCTTCCCTGCTAGCAAACTCTAAAACTTCCAATCTTGAGCATGTGACTAGTCACCTGATAAAACACTTCAAAATCCAGTTTTAACCGTCATTGTCTAATTACTTTTCAGTAGTTCTAACTGTGTTTTATGCAGAAGTCCATTGCAACACAAGAATTAGAGAATAATAAATCATCACCAAGTTTTTAGGCAATAATTTTTAAAAACTCATTGATGACATAATTGCAACCTCAGACTAGCACAAATTCCATCAATTTACTTCCCAACTCATGTGAACTGAGATGGCATTTTATTGTAGTTGTGGCAAGTCCGATAAACTATAGGATGAGTATGGTGGTTGTTCAATCCGATTCCCACAAATCCATGATGGAGAACATAAATGACTGTAACTAAGCAAAGATTGATGAGAAATGTTGTTAATAGAGCAATTGTGAATTGAAAGTGGAAAAATAGAAATAATTTTACCAGATATTGGTAGATATGGAACAGACTAGACTGTGCTGTGTGCTGATTTTCCCAAAGGTATGCCTCTATTATCCTCTTTATAGCCTGATAAATCTGAATTCTTAGTTCACATGTCTGTCTTGAAATAACAAGCCTTATAGGCCATGGGTCAAAAGCTTTTGGCTCCAATCTTGGGCATTCTATTAGGTCCTATGCCCTAATGTTAAGCCCTAGGGTGTACAAACTTCCCTTTGTTTGGGACCTTCTCCTCTTTTCACAATCCCTTCACTGCAGCCGCATTCTCATTGGATCTATGTACATATTCCTAACTAAAAATGCACAAGGCTACTTAGGATGTTTACTTGCACTAGCATGGTAAAATATGTATTGTCAACTTCATGAAGTCGTTGTTTAGCTTGTAGAATGTAGGATATGTAGCAAAAGTGATCTGCATGCAATTTTATGCAACTTGTGTACCTTTGTATTGGCTCAATATAAGCTTGTCTCATGTCACAACATTCCCTTGCATGCACGACTTACCACGAAGAAGTTTTGTGCATGGATGAGACACTTTGGAAGAATGGCTTTGTACACATCTCTGCAAGAAACGTTTCCAATAGCTCTATGTAACTCAGTGCAAGACAGCCATGCGCACACTTTTTAGTAACATCACGCAACAAGAGTTCACACTCTAGTTTCAACAACATTGCCAACTCCTACATCAATCTTTCCACATTGTGCATGACTTGCATGTGGGCAACATGTGTATTTGCACCAATATGATTAGTTCGTTTCCATATGCATTTGAAACTTGGTTGTCTCTACTTTGCATTATTGTGCTAGCTGCTTGGCACCATATGGATCCAACATTTGGCACAACCCTAGTCATGCGGGAAGCACACTATATGCACATGACACTTGTAAGAATATTGTGGAAGGCTTAGTGACAACCCATTAAATAAATACATCTCATTATACATTCTATAAACTAGTCTTCTAACTAGCAAGCCCATTCACATCATTTGGATTAGTCTAGTTGTACTCTAGGGTTTCTCTATAAAACCAAATGGACGCATCTCCCTATCTAATCACAAGAGCTTATTTTCTTGCTAGATTCTCTATAAATATGTATCACACATGTTTAATGAATGTAGGACAATATTCCTCATGTCTGTATCATTTTATTACTTCAACTTGGTCGTGGCATTATATAATAACACTTTTGCAACTTAAACTTTCCATTGGAAGCAAATCTACCTCCACTAGCTTAGCTATAACTTTGTCTACATGCAAAGTTGTCATTTGATTCTTAGACTAAATTTTAATGGCATTAGAGCATAACGACTTGATCTCATGCTACTTGTTGTTAGACACATTTATCTAGGTTCTAGGAATTTTAGTGCTCTTCTTTTCTTCACGCTACTATCTGGAAGTAGGAAGCATATGGAAAGGTAGCCTCCAAAAGTCATGACCTTTTGCCAATCTCTTTGGATGGACAAAATTGCTTGTATGAGGTGACTTAACATCATCAACAATGCTAGTTGTTGCCACATTCTAGAGTCATAGGGTTTGACTTTTGACATCACATTGCTGGTTTGCAACTTCTTAAGAGGTCTAATTATCCCCAAGGAGAGCATTGGCTACCTTTGTTTGAAGGAATCTTCACCTTTCGAGCCCCCAAATAAGGTATAACTTCATTTAGTGCTATTTTTCTTAGATTCGTGCCTATGTTCAATGTTTAGGCATTTGTGTTTGATAGAACTATGCCTATATAGCATCCTAAGGCATCTTTGTCTCATAGAAAGGCGCCTGTGTTTGAAACTGTAGTTTGAGACCATGTTCTATAGAAAGGCACCCTTGTTTCACATAAAGGCACCTTTGTCTCATCCCGAGGCGCCTTTGCAATAAAGTGGCGCTTGTGTCTCACATAAAGGTTCCTCCATTTAGTTTGTCATTCATTAGGTTTTTGAGCTTGGATTTTGAGATAGCTTGCATTTTGGTCAACTAACGAATTGGTGCAACCTGTATACGCTTGTCAAAGATTAGATTCATCAAAATTACTAATTATTTGGTGTAGGTTTTGTTTGTCCAAGATTTGTTTTTCCACTAATATAGACACTAAAGTTAGAATAGTTGGTAAATGAACTTTGTTTTCCATGTTTGGAGGGGTGTGTAGACACATACTCTCTCCTTGCGCTTAGTGTGATCTTGGAGATCAAAAATCTCACATTTCTTTATTTTGTGTTATGTGTTATAACCCAAGGCTTCCTAGTTTGTGTGTATGCTCCCCCCATGTGCTTCCTATGATCTTGGGTGATAAAAAACACTTAGTTTAAAGTATTTCCCTTTAGGAGGGCTCTTTGGGTATTTCATCACCTCAAGGGCGACCTCAACCATGTTTTCTAGCGAGGTAAATAGAGTGAGAGTGAAAGTTGTACCTCAAAGTGTGGTTAGCGTCGTTCAAGCCAAGTTGCAAGACCCTCAATTCACTGAAAGTTGTTTGGTGAGGAGAAAAGGGGAGACACCCCTAATCTCAAGTACTAGTAGATGGGCTCACTGTTCATAGATCCACTAAACATTTTATTTTTTAGAAGCCTTTAAAACCATTCAACCATTGTTAAGTGTGGTGTAGGGTACAATATCATGCTTGAAGTTGCTCACCACATATCTCCTTGAGTAGAGGTAGAGGCTCTTTGGGCAAGGTCTCAAGACCTCCAAGGAAAGGGAAAAGGTGAGCCCTTGCTGTAATGTCCCCATTTTTAGCACTGCACTTCTCAGTGATTGATGGCCTATCCCTGGGGTGCTGTCGGCTAGTCAGAGGCAGAATTAAGGTTTTCGACTGTTTGGCGGGTTCTCTTGAAGATTTAGGGTTTTGTTTGTTGGAGTTTGGGTGTTCGGATTCTAGATTCCTTCTGGGTTTTCAGAGAGCTTCACAATGGTGGCGCATGCATTGCATTCCGAGCAACTTTCCAAATTTACTATTTTTAGTAAATTCTATTTTTGGCAGTGGTCCAGTCAGCACCAGCTCAGTCAACTTTCCTCTTCTGGCAGTTCATTGGGTAATTTTGAATTTTGGCGTAAGGGGTTCATTTTGGAGGAATAAGTATTTTAAAGACAATAATGTTTTATTTTATAAAATAACCCCTTGTCCTAGTATTATGACTTTAAGTTGTTTTAAAGAAGGGGACCTTGAGGGGTATTGTCTCATGAAAGAAATATTTTATATTTCTAAAGTCAAAAAATATTACTTGGAGAAAAGGACACCTTTTTATGAAGGAAAAGATTTTAAAATAAAGAAATATTAACTTCATGAAAGGGGGCGCCCAAATTGGAGGGAAAAGAAGATAGTTACAAAATTGAAAATTAGGGTTTCTTTCTAGAAGCTTCTGGAGGGTCCTCTCAAAATTATAAAAGGGAGCTTTGGTTCTTCATTTAGACATCTTATGACTTTTATATTGTTATGCTGCCGAAATGGTAACAGGATTGCTTCGAGGAATGAATGCCTCCTAGCCTTGGCTCGACTTCGTGCTTGAGAGATAGCACCTAGTGGAGAGGTTTGTTTGTTTGAGTGACATTTTGTAGTGAGGTTTGCATTTGTAGTTTGGGTTTACTTATGTAGTTCAGTTTATTGCATTTTATGTCATTTTCTGAAGTTGCTGATAACAAGGCTGAATCTATAGTTTCACTCATAAATCAAAAAATACAAAAAGAGTTGTTCTGGGTATTGTCTCATTGGTTTTCTCTGTTGGAAGAGACCCTTCATGAATATTTGCAGATTTTAATATGAAGTTTATGATTTTATAAAGCAAATTCGTCATTCCTTGTAGGGTGCCCTTTCTGGAGTGCTTTGGGATCCGTGCCATTAATTAATAGTCACTTTTAGCTGTCCTTTCTCATAACTAAACTAGGCGCCATCATTTTAAGAGTATTTTGCATCAGTTTTTATGTAATTTGAGTGAGAAATGAGTGAGTTGTGAGCTTTTCATTGAGTTTATGTATTGCTGGTTTTGTAATTCATGTTGCTGGTCTGTCAGATCAGACTTGAGAAAATTGCATATTAGCGAAGGACGGGTGTTAGGAATCCATTATTGACCTAGTGGATGACATCTTTGCTATTGCAGCAACTTGTAGAGCTTAAATCCTTGATCTTGCAAGCATTCTACTTCTCATTGTAAGCTGAACAGTAGTACTGTCAGCAATTCTCTCAGTTTTGCTTATCATGTTTGTAATTGCCCACTAAATAAGTGGAAGAGGTTGGCTTGTCATTTACTTTGATTTGCATTGTAATATCTACATCACTCTATGGTAGGCTTGAAAGCACATTCTGGGTGTTGAGTTTATTTCGAAGTTGCATTTGTATTTCTTTAAATCTCCACCATATGGTCGCCTCATTCCATTCTGGTCTGGGTAGCACATACTTGGTGTTGAGTTACTATCAGTTGCAGTTCTGATTTATTGTACTGACGATCCTCTTGCCATATGACAGCCTCTCTCTTGTTGAGATTGAGCGCGCATTCTTGGCAATGAGTTATATTGTAACTGCTGGTTTGATTTATCTAACCCTAATGGGTGCCTTCTGTATGTTGTTGTAATTGCATTCAAAAATCAAAAAAAATTTGGTCCGGTTCTTTACACTTGCGCCAGTAGATCCCTAGCTATCGACTCTTGAAAGAGAAGTGCTTCACACTAATCTTGAGGTATTAGCCTTTGACTGGTGGGCGTACATAAAGTATACACACCTACTTGACTTATTTTAGGTTGTGCTCATGCGCCAAGTTAGCCAATGTGTCTGTGCTCATTAATCTCTTTCCAAAAATCCATCAAAACAACCCTAACTGTCATTCACCACCTTCGTCTCATCCTGAGGTGCCTATGCTTCATCCTGAGGTGCTAGTGCATAGTTTTCCATAAAACTATGCCTTTGTCTCATCCTGAGGTGCCTCTGTTTCATCATGAGTTGCCTTTGCATCACAGAGTGGTGCCTTTGCTTCATCTTGCAACACACAATTTTGATCACAATTGACCACTTAAGAGCCCCAATCCAAAGCTTGGACCTTTGTAGACCTACATTAGAGCTAGAAGATCCATTTTAGACCATCATTCCACCTAAGACATCAACCATTTTCCACCCATTCAACCAAAAAACCCCCATCATTCCTTTACCTCATCATCTTCATCTATTTTTTTAGACCAAACATCATCATCATCTTTAGACCTAGAGAAAACAACAAATATCCATTCTTTATCATCATTGACCTATCTCATCTTCCAATCCAAATCCATACCCATACACAAAGCAAAATCAATTTTGTTGAAATCAAATCTAGATCCTCATCCCTTGTATCCACTAGCTTGTATATTGCTTGAGAAGTTTCCTATCATAAGTACTGTATTAAGCTAGCCCTTATCATTTTGGTTACCCTAGCTTGGGACTCTGGCTACCCCAAGTTAGTTTCCAAAATACCCATCCCATATTGCTTAGGAACTTGTCAACCCTAAGTAAGCAAATCATTCCTATTTATTAAGGATCTATATTTACTTGCAACAACTTTGGTCTTGTATCCCTTCTCACCTCTTGGTTTTCCATAGCCTTACCAAGTTGTATCCATCCTCAGCTCTTGGTTTTCCATAGCATTGCCAAGTTGAATCAAACATCATTCTTTTCAATCCAACCATTCAAATCCATAACTTCACATCTAGGGTCTACCTTTCATCTCCTTATCCCATCATCATTAATCACTTTTATCTAATCCCATTATTCCCAGGTCTATTTCTTGTATGCCTATCACAAGGTCACAAGCTAAGAAACAACTCATGGTCTCAAAGGAATTCCCAACTTCAACATCCGTTAATGTATTCTTTGAGGAAGTGGTTCATGAAGTACCCTTAGAGAACACATTCCCATTTTCATCCCAAATCATACATGAGAAAGATCAAGATTCAAATGACCTAGATTCACCCACATTAGAGGACTTTTCCCAAGAGACCTAAGCAATGGACTTAATGCATTGTTACATCATGAAATATCCCAACCATTACATCCTTATGCTAGCTAAGAAAGGTGCCAAACTACCTCATGACTTTGACATCTCCTAAATCATACATCAAGCTCCTTCCACACCCCAAATTTTAATCCTTGTGATCCCACACATCTTCCCTCTTTTTTTAATCCTCCTATTATCTCTAAAACCACCAATCCCATATCCACAACACACTTACGTGTCAAAATACCTTCAAGCACCCAAACTATTGCAACCCAAATCCCACAACCACAAGTTTCCTTCCCTTCTCACATTTCAACATCTGTCCCATTAAACACAACACACACCCTCCAAACTTCAAATCTAATTTGATCCACCCATCAACATTTACAGACATCATATAGACAACCTCCAACCTCCAATTATCAACCACCACATAATATCACAAGTTCTGTGGCACAAGATGTTCAACAAATAAAAGACACACCCAAGGGACTTCAATTGGGACATCATAAGAAAAGTTACACCTTCCAAGAGCTATGTCCTGACCCTTTCAATAAGTCCATCACCATGATCCTCTTTCCCCAAAACTTCGAAATACCTAAATATGATAAATATAAAGGAAAGAGAGATCCTAGGGAGCACCTTAAAGAATTTTAAATAGCATGCCAAGAAGTGTCATATCTTGATGCATATCTTCTAAGATTATTTCCTAGAAGCTTAGGTGGATGACTCGTAGATTGGTATACCTACCTTCCTCATGGAACCATCACTACCTTTTCTGAACTCACCACATGGTTTGTCACACATTTTTCTTACGACATCAAACATGACATCACCATGATGGACCTATATAACACAAAACAAAAGGATGGTGAAGGCATTACCTCTTTTTTGTAAAGATAGAGACATCTTGCTAGTCACTTTCCATGGTCCATTCCTGAAAATAATTCGTAACCATATTTGTCCAAAATTTGAATCGAGAAATGCACTTTCATTTACATATCCAATGTGCTAACTCCTTTGACAAAATTATAAAAAAGGAGCCACCATCGAAAAAACACTTATCGCCAAAGGACTAATAAAGATCTATAAGGAGAGCAAGGACAATAATCAACATAGTGACATATTGTTTTTGGACAAGAATAAGGACATAGTCAATGATGGTGTGACTGATTTCAAACATGTCCAGAATATTCAAATATCCACACCACCATCATCTCAAAATAATCAAGATACCCAACACAATGGGGTAAAAGTATAAAGTTGTGTCACAGTTTTTGCCAACTTATTAGCACAAGTGAATTTAAGTATTTCTAACTAAAAACAAATTTTGGTCAAGCATATGATCTAGCTAGATTCATTGTAGCTAATGTAGATATGAACACAAATTTTCTAAATAAAAGTGTTCGCTAAATGCATTGTAACACCACTTTGAGGCTAATTTACAAAAAAAATTATTCGAAAAACTTGAATGTTTCAACAATTACTCATGTAAATAACATTTTTAAAATAATATAAAAATAGTATTTTGTAGATCTATATGTGTAGTTTTTAAATATATATAGTTTAATTATTTTGATATTTTATTTTTATTTTTACTATGGGTAGGCTATCAGCACCAAAACATAAGGTTGACTATCTTGTCAATAAAAAATACTAAAATTTATTAATTTTTTTTGAAAAAATATGGTGCACTAGATAAAAGAATCTATGTTAAGATGGTATAATTTTTTTTCTATTTTTGATCAATAGTTAATACAAAAGGTTTCCCATGGAAACAAATGTGTTTCCAATACACGCTCATTTTAATATTTATTTAAAAATTATATTTATCAAAATTGAGAAAAAATAAACTCATGCACTAAAGTTTTAACTTATAAACACAAAAAAAATTGAAAGAAAAAAATTACATAAAGAGTGGTGTCCTGTTTAACTTCATTTTATCAACAACTAAATTATAGTGTCAATTTCATAAAAAACTATTTTCAAATAATTTTCATTTTTTTAAAAAATATAAGCATAAATACACTAAAAAAGAAACATTTTATTAGTTTACATCATTTCAAAATTGAAAACATATATG
>VDFB02135731.1:0-22325 GCA_007258455.2 Sequoia sempervirens | reverse complement strand
AGTAGATGATTACGCACGATTCAATGATTTGATGTTTAGTAAAAATGTCTAGAAAAATCAATGTTTTCGTGAATTATGTTTATTTAACTCAAAATTGACATGTGCTTAAAAGTCGTCAAGATGTGATGATTTCATAAGGATTATGAAATGATTAATGATGCATTAACCTCGAGTTGGTGTTTACGAGTTGCATTCAGGAATTAGGTTCTGCCAGGCTCCGAGAAAGGGAGGGAGAGCATCATTGGAGAGAAGGGTATAGATACAAGGAAAAGAATAGGTTGTTGCCATCTTAGGTCTAGTGTTGATGCAAAATGGTGAACCTAGTTGAGTGGGGTAAGTGATACTCGACCCTTTTGATTTAATTTTATTTCTCAACTCAACAAGTTTTCGATGTTGTTTAAGTCCAGTTCATGTTGTTTAATGTGTTTAGAAGCTTGTCGATAGTAATTGATTTGTCGACCTTTATGTTGATATGATTCTCTTAAGGGTTATTAACTCTCTTTTTATTATATAAACAAATGAATATATGAATTTAGTTTTACGTGGGATAAAATAAGCATATGTACTCGTATAGATGGGTGCATGGATATGTTTATGCGTACAAAGAAAGATATTGTCAACGTACAAACATCTACGTTCAAGTATGTATGGATACATACGCACATGCATAAGTTATTACAACAAAAATGAATCATGTATAAATATGTTCATATATGTATGATGTGTCACCTTTATATGCTTTTAATTATTGGTACTCATCATGATATTGCATGAGGATGTTGATCGTTTAGATCAACGTCGAGTTCATTTTGTTTTGGCGAGTACATTGATTGGAGGACATAATGAATTATATCGTCAACTATTGCTCATGAAACTTTTAGTTTCTTAAAAGGTTATTATGTTAAAATATATGATTAAAATATATAATGGTTACATAAGCCAAGAGCCAACCAATGAGACTCAATTCTTAATAAAGAGGATCTTGTGAGTCACATTGTTCAATTCTTTTAATCTATTTTAGATTAGACTAAGATACCTCAAACCACATAGTTTTTTAATCTTTAAACAATTTGCACACCCCTTGGGTCATGACAAGCTTTTCTTGGCGTCGCTATATCCTTTGTACCATATTTAATATCCTCATAAGATTATAAGAGCCATGAATGGATAAGGTGGAGTTAGGTGCATAGATATGCTGATATATAAATATAAATATGTATCTTTGCTAAAATAGCAATGGGTTCTTTTGTATGTCACATCAATAATGTTTTGGTGACAAAATTGTATAATGTTAAAATACTATTGTATGCCATAAGTGGTTGCGGGCATCTTTTTCAAGCTAGCATGGATAATAATAGAATGTGATACCGTGTTCCACATTTTTCTCTGGGAGTTATTTAGTTAAATTGTAACTGTTTTGTGTTGGGAGAGATAGAGAGTATTTAGAGGAGTCTAAAAGATCACCCTCTAACTCTAGGTGGTTACAGGGAGACAATTACTCAATTTCTTTTGGTGATGGGGTGTGGGTTTTGGAACAAATGGAGCGTGGTCATTTCAGGGGGATCTCCCTACCAGCGTCTAGGGGAAAAACGGGTCTCTTGGCCAGCGTATGGAGGAAGCGGGTCTCTTGGCCAATGTATGAGATAAAAAAGAGAAGTTGGTTAGCTCTACGCAGGGGAAAGACATTTTGAGTTTGCCAAAGGGAATGCCTAAGGGGGAGTCTTGCTCAAATAGTTGGTTCTAGAGGAGGGCCAGTAGGGGTTGTTATGGTGTAGTGTGTTGCACATGTAGCGATGGCCCTCATATATTCCCATCCTCTTTGGGGACGTAGGTGAATCCTCCTTGCACTATGTTTTGTGTCTTTGGTTTGCATAAAGATGATTGTTTATGGGGAGAGAGGGAAAGATGGCCACTTTGGAGTGTTGAGTAAGTCATCTTATTTTCTCATGAGCCGACGGGGCAAGGGAGGAGTACATCTTGCTCTCTGGAAGATGACATCGAGGGAAAGGAAGAAGTACTTCAACAGAAACTATCGACATCGACAAACTCCTTTTAGGTAGAAAGAGAACCCTTGACACTGTCATTTTTTCTTGCATATGATAAGATAGCTATTTTTGTGTCGAAGCATATGTTTAATTTTCCATGGCTCCAGACCACTCAGGTCGAGCATATATATGATTTTAGTATATACTCCAAGGAAGGGATTAAGGCTGAGTGGCCGAACCTGTTTTACTTATAGTAGTCTTTTCATTTTCTTTAAAAGCTCGAGCCTTTATGAATGAAACACCTTTCCTTTTAATGTAATGCTGCCAACTAAGTATATGGCTTAAGACTGGAAGGTGGCCAAGACTTGTGAAAGTGATGAGTCATATGTGCTCATGGCACGAACATGCAGAATACTACATTCTATATCTACTCATTAGCCGACATGTATATCACTCTTGCAGTCACCTCGGAAGATGGTAGAGGTCATTATGATCTTAGTCGATGGATTTCTCAATGTATTCTCTTTATGAAACCGATGTTGGCAGAATGGTTAATGATATAACCGAGGCCATGTATAATCAACCTCAAGATATAAGGTAGTATATAAGGTCAAGGACACACTTATTATTACAAGTCTAAATTAATATGTATCTTTCTTATGAATGAACATTCTAAGATAGTACTTTGTTCACTAAATGTTCACACGGGTAAATATGAGTTGTCAGCCGTTATTAAATAATATTTTTGTCTAAGGAAAGGTATGTCTAGTAAGTCAAGATTATGACTCTTACTTTCAAGGTTGATACAATCAAACTTGTGAACCATAAGGGATCTTGGGTGGCGATTATGGTAGTTTTTGTAATAAGTTAAAAAGTGGAATAAGGTGGCGAGGATTCGCGATTTCCCATTACTACAATAACCCAATGGTCGAAACAAACCCAAGATTAGGCATCATTGGAATGATTTTCCTCAAGGTGAGACATAAGGAGAGACTCGTAACTCAATTCTATATGATGGTAGTAATCTATTATGATTGATAAGGGTTTATGTGATAAGGAAGTTGTTTATGAGATCATAACTTAACCTCTGTTGAAAGTCAGTAGACTCAAGTAGACCAAATGGTCAAAAGCAGATTATTATATTTTATAAATCAAACCTTTTTAAGGGATGAAAGATTGACTTAGATCAAGACAATTGATATGAAAAGATAGTATTCTTTGAGATAGTATAATGGTAAGGAAATACCTCGAATACTATGTTTATTCATGTTACATAAAATGTGAAATCAAACAATGTTAAGTGGTCTAGGAATGACTAGAAGCATTTTGTTCTTATGAATAGTTACACTTATGTTATTACCCTTGGAAAAACAAGGATGTTTGATATTTCCATGTATTGGGTTAGAGAAGTTGAACCCTAGTATTGAAACAAGGAGGTTATAGGAAATCTATAACTCTTACGTCAGATATGACATTGCACACATTTATATTGATTGATAGTGAAAGGTCGAGAAAACCTTAGAACAAGATAGGAAGTCTTTATAACACCTTAAGAGATTCTATGACAATGTTGAAACTTTATTTAACGCATCAAAGATGTTGGTTATTGAATCTTGAGAGTAAATGACAGGAAGTCATAAACTCTAGATATTGCAAGAATGCAATAAGGGAATTTTAAAAGGTTGAAATACCTAAAATCTTTACATTACATGTATATGCTAGAATAAGGATTAGTTGTAAGTCAGATTGGCTAGAATGGTTTTTCTATACAAACTAGTTTGTGTCTAATGTACCAATAGAGTAAGTAAAACTACAAAATGTGATAGTTCTAAGTCGAGTCAGAGGTGTGTGTCTACATGGCATGACCAATCAGAATGATCATACTTAGCTAGAAGGGATCTAGAGTTGTATGGTCGATTGAGTTTTGTAGGGCACATCACTAGGACTCAGATGGAGAAACTAGACAGTTCCTTATATCTATACTCTTCGAGAAGGGTCGGGTCACTTCCAGTTAGGAAGTGCACGGGGGACCACTTGAGTCTATGGTTGGAGGAAAAGCACTCAGATGATTCTCTCCCTCTGTAGTAGTAGACACTCTGAGGCTCATGAAGATAGAGATCAACATTCCAGATGCAGTGAACCCCAAGTTCTGGCTTACGACAGTCAAAACCTATGAGGTAAAACTATTCTTTATGCTAAGTGTATCTCATGTGATATAAATGAATATTGTAAAGATTTATCTTGATTCTAGTTATGATTACATGTGAATTCTAGTTTGAATTTTATCTGGAAAAGTTATACTATATTCTTGTGCTTATGCAAATGATTTAAAAAAAAATTCTCTCTCATGTTTACTAAGTTTATTTACCTTCTAGTAAATTCTTGAGATTACTTGAGTATTAAGAGGATGGTGTTACAGTTTAGGTATATTGAACACATAAAACCATCCATCAAGGACTTAAGAAGGAAAAAAAAGCTATAATATTTTAAGATAATGAAATAATAAGGAATTCAAATCTTCTAATTTCATCCTCCTTGGGGTTTTGAAAGTCTAATATTTTTTTTCTCTTGTTTTCTTTGTTTCTTTCTCTTCTTAGTAAAAATACACAAAAATAAGGATTGAGATTTCACACATTTATATGAAGCATTGAAAGTTATTCAATCAAAGAATAATGTAAATAAACAATTTATATTCATAGTTATTCCTTCTAGAGATTCTAGAGATGTGGAAAATGTATAAGATCCCCTAAAGGATTATTATTGTGAGTTTTTCTCAATTAGTTTCAACAATATTTGAATTACCCCAACCTAGAGTGTCTTAGAGATTTGAATTGTGAATGAGAAGAGGTATGAGTAAGTCATAGAGCTTATATAGGTGTTTAGGTATATTGAACACATAAAACCATCCATCAAGGCCTTAAGTAGGTAAAAACACCTATAATATTTTGAGATAATGAAATAATAAGGAATTCCATCAGTCTTCTAGATTTTTCATCCTCCTTGGGGTTTTCAAAGTCTAATGTTTTTTTTTCTAGATAGTTTTTTTGTTTCTTTCTCTTCTTAGTAAGATATATTATCTATTTACTAAAATTATTTGTTTAACAATAAAAATACAAAGAAATAAGGATTGAGCTTTCACACATTTATATGAAGTATTGAAAGTTATTCAATCAAAGAATAATATAAATAACCAATATTCATGTCGGTGAATTAAGTACTAAAAATTCCTTGCTAACTATATAGATTAAATTATATTAGAGTAAGTTCCTATGTTTTTTTGTTTTGTGGATTTATATGGTTTTGTGACAATTTACATCTTTATGGTTGTTACAAAAGTAATTAGCATTGGAGGAGAGTAATTAGCATTGGAGGAGAGGGTAGCTTTATTTCCTTACAACAAGAAATATCTACAAGAAGCTAGAATAGATAAATCAAAATTATATGTATTAAGTAAAGAATAAGCAATTCCCTTAGATGGTGAAGAAAGATTTAATAAGTTAGAGGAGGATATCACAAAAAAATATTATTCAATAGAGAATGTTGAAAGGTTAGACTATGAAGCATTTATTGGGAATACTCAACCAAAAAATTAATAGTTAAAAACTTGAGTCTATTGGAAGGTGAAAACCTATACCTACCAAGCTCAATCTATATTCAAAGAAAAGGCTAAAATAGAGATTCAACCTTATGATTTTTTTTAAAAAGAGTTAAAATTTGAGCATTATTTAGCTCAATTATAATTCTATTTCAATTTGTATCCAATTACTAAAAGAAATACATATATTTTACTTGTTCAAGTTAGCTAGTCTTTATTTAGTTTAAATTTTGAGAGCTATGTTGTTCATTCTCTTTCTATGAGAAATTTATTAGAAATTTCTAAATGGAATGATTTTATATATGGATTATATCATTAGTTTTTCCTATTTTATGAGGAGGAAATTTGAATGATTGAAAATATTTCAAGAAAAAGGAAGGTTCAAGTGTGTGGGATCACACAAGGAAGTATTACAAGATGCTAGTCTAAATTGGTAAAGGTGTTGGATTATGACATACTAATGAAATATGTAGTTGGGTTGTATATAAATCATTGAAAGATGCCTTTAATTATACTCCTAAAGATATCCAGATGAGAATTCTTTTCAAGCCCATTACCTTGAGATGAACAAGGTAAAGGGTCTCCATCTAATTTCAAATAATCAAAAGAATAGGGGTTTGAAGTCAATAGAAAATATAAATTAAAAAGATAACTGAAATGCTACTATGAATTCAAATAGACATTGTATTTATTATGAAATGGTGTCCATATAGATAATACTTGTTGGAATTTGTATCTAGAATTGCATCCATTAAAAAATAAAAAATAAAACAAGGCTATGAATTTATATCAAAGGAAATAAATTGAGTTTGAAAATAATGTCAATGGGAGGATTGTCTATATGTCCATTTGTAGAGAAGTGTGTTTGAGTAGCATTGAATCTAAAGAAAAATTAATTTTTTTATTAAAACTCAAATTAAGAAGACTAAACTTGATGTTGGCTTTTACTCTTTTTACACAATAAAATTCAATTTATAAATATTTAATAATTTATTTTGGGTTGGAAAAATATAACCACTGTAATTATTCTTATCTAGGTTAGATGAACCAAATTTTAGAAATAGGGGCGATAAAAATGCAAGGTTAAGTTTTAGATAAATTGATATTTTATTGAAAAATTTGGAGTTTGGAACTCTTCTAATGTGTGTAGTGTAGCTTATGATAGGTTAAATATGTATGTTAAATTATAGATGATTTATTCATGAGAAGAGGTGAAAAATATAATTTGATAAAAAAGAGAAAGATTCATCATCAAAGACTATAAAGGGAATCCAAGAGTGTTTAACATGTCTAGATAATGAGAGGGAGGTTGAATTAGTATCTTCATAAACTTAAACCCTTTAGTAATATACGAATTCAGTCTTTTAGCAAGATAAACAACACATTCACAGATCAACAATACTTAATCTAATTACCAACAATGAAATATAATGCAATGAACACACATGCATAAGATAACACCATATTTACGTGGAAAACCCAAGAGGGAAAAACCATGGTGAGAGTTAATTCACAGTATAAAAGCTCACCGCTTATAGAATTACAATTTAAGGACACTGACAATTGAAGGCTAAGGTGTATAGCCTTAGGAAAAGATACAAGGGACTTGTAGTATTGAGGCACATATCCTCAAGGAAAGATACAAATCACAAGGACCTGATGAGATTCACTATCTCAAAGTAGGATACATGAAGAATGTGAAATTATAACATTTGTAAACAACACACTATACTAACTAAGGCATTAAAGCTCATTACCCTTTTCTTTTCACAACTTGCTACCTCAAATCATCTTCCCACATCTTCATACCTCACACACTTCTTGCAACTAAATTTTTCTTGCAATTATATCCTCTGCAAGGTCTCAAAACATTAATTAGGTTGACCCAAAAGAATACAAACCATTATTTTAATAAGCCAACCACAAAAACATATTGCAGTCCTATCCAGAAGCTAGAGAGAACCAAAATCAATCTTATTACATCTTCCAACTTACTAATCCAAAACAACTCACACACAGGACACACATCAACCCAAGTTGGCAACAAGGAAATGTATAGCACATTACTAGTCGACCCAAAAACATAGCTTCAACTGAATTTACTCAATGCAATTCTGAACAAGACAGGTCAGGACCCAAATGCATCTTAACATAACTTCATATGCTAGCACAGACTCCCAAGCACATGTTGTAAGTAAGATAACAAGCCTAGTTGGCCAGATATTCATAATTTTCTCAAAAAACCATCTCAACACAATATGCAATACCAAAGAGATCAACCAATGAGGTGTAGATCACAAAGAGATGTTCCATGAACATCCACCAAAACTTCCAAAACTTCTTTCACACTAACATGCCACAAATAGCCACCACAAACCAAACAACAACATAATACTTCATTCTAGAAAAATAGAAGATACTACCAAGAGATAAAACATTGATAAACCAACTTGTAGACCACTTCATTACATGAAAACTTAACTAAGACACTACACAAGAACTGAGAGCATCCACCAAGTTGTAGGAGTAGAAACATCAATGCAGAGAAATACATATCATTTTATGGACTAGTCCAAACAACCAACAAAACTACCAAAACACTGCAAATAGCAGAAACCTCCTTGATAACACTGGTGACCTGAAAAAAAAATGAATCACAAACCGCAAGACCATATCTTCAACAGTGAAGAAATACAAAGTATTCTCTCAAACAATCTTCATAGCAATTTCCTCAAACAAAAACTTTCACAAACTTGCGGAAACCAAAATTTTCTTGCAGCAAAACATACTTCCTCAAGAATACAGAAGAGAACATACAACATACTGGAGACCATCCGCAACAACTCTCCATCACCAGCTTTACTTCTAATCCACATCTTAATGCATCATCATGATATCATCAAAAGCTATGCTTAAGACATCTCTACTTGACATCAAACAAGGCATGACATCCAACATACATCTGAGTTGGAGAAAATATCTTGCACGTACGAGCAGAGAGAATGTAGACAGCAGAAAGGTAAGTGTTCTATGGAGAAATAAATGAAGGTGGGCAAGTGGCTGGGATTAATTCCAACAATTACACAATGTCTATCATTTATCCAACAATTTGATGACAACTTTCTTTTTCATTTACATTTCTTTATGTTTTAAATCTGCATACAAATATTTCAAAATCAAATAATATCTAATTTCTTTAAAGAAAAATCTAGATCTATCTATGTTTATTTCATTCCATTATTTAACACTTATTATTAATCATTTAACACTTATTATTATTAAGCCATAGACTTTCGCTGTAGACTTCTCACACACCCAGAATACCATTTGACGCCCATTGGCTATATTTAGAGTGAGCTTCCGGGCGGGATATTGTCGTACGCTACTATACAATTCATCCGTCAACTTATAGCTTATTTTCACCTTTGGAGATCATTTATCCTTATCCTTATCCTATCCTTTTCTCACTGCTTATAATCTGATGTAATTTGTCTTATCTTTGTCCTTGTCCAATTTTTCATTTTCATGAGGTAGAAATTTAAGCCATCCTAGCCACCGACAGTAAAAGCGTAACCGTCATTCTGTAACCATAATCCTTTGTTTAGTTTTCCATTTTTTGCTTACTATTAATAGATTGAAGCATTGGCTGTAGGGAGCCTGCAAACTTTGTCCATTTTTCTTAATTATATAATATCCTCTTATGATGACTAGGTATAACTTGATTTCATTTGTTAAGGATGCTTTTTTGAATCAGTTGGCTCCCTACTCGAGAAATTGATGTGTTGTGCTTCATGAGACATGAATTCAAAATGCAGTTGAGATAGAGAAATGGATACGACCTTGATAGAGATAAAGGCCATATTCAAATCAATGGGAGACGATGAAACAAATCCTTTTGTCTATGATACACCTAGGAAGCTAGGTGCCTTCTTTCGATGGTTGTAATCATCCTTAGTTTCCTTGGACACTTCAATGGATTCGCAAAACAATACGACTCTATTTTGGCCACTCTAGCTTGCGTTATTACCCTCACTCTTGTAGATTTGAAAACACGGACAAGAAAACATAGTCAAAAATAGGGAACAGAGAATTCAAATACACAAACACAAAGCCTCAGCTCTTTATTTTTCGGATAATTAAATTCATTACATATGACCTCTTTTTATAGAGGCTTTCAATTACAATTTCTTCTACATGCAACTTATCATGCATAATAAGCATATAATATACAGATTACAAATTCATGGAAATTCTATATTTAGAAACACTTTAAATATCTTCATGTAAGATATAGTTATTTCCTAACTTTTCTCCTCATGCAAACTAAGAGAACTACAAATAGAATTGTACATAGAAACTAAGGTGAATTGCATGACGGTGAAGCTCATGCATCACTTTCCAACAACTCTCTTGCATATAGGGGATGCACAAGTAAAGAAAGGTTTAGCACTTTCATAAGGAATAAAAATTGAGATTTTTTATTTTCTTTTGGTAGTCGATAGGCCTTTGCTAATCTATTCATATAAAGCATATTGAGGGCATTGAATTTACAAAGAAATAGATTCTGAATGTCTGTAAGAAATTTTCAAATTCTTTCAGTTGTTCAGCAGTCTTTAGATGCTCCTATTGAATCATCATGGTCTATCCTATATTTGTAATCCAAGCTATTTGTTTTCCTTCAACAACAATTGGGCTACAAACAACCACGCCTCAAAGATTTAATGATGAACATGCAAAATGTGTGATCCTCTACATTGTGGAACTATGAGGATTGCTTGAAGGAAAATAGATAGATTGGCTTACAAATCTAGTTCACTGAAAGATTTGGTTCCTCGAGGCCTAACGTAAAAGGAGCTCTCTGCATATAAGTTTCAGTTAGAAGCCATATTCTAGACTATAAGTTCAACTCTTCTTCATTTTTCCAGTCGAGGTAGTGAACTCTCTTGACTTACTTTGCTAACCACAGATAAAGCTCCAGGCCTCTACCATACTCTTGAGCAGTTTTGACAGCAATAACACCGTCACTTACAGGCAGTTGAACTATGGGAGCATCCTTATCACCTTCACAAATCACTGGCATTAATTCAAGTTGAGAAGCAGTCAAGGATTCAAGCCTTCGTTTCCACTCTTTTTTGTCGATGTAAGGCCTGGTGTCACACAAGGCTGATGAAATTAACCCAAAAGTCATTTCACTGTGTTGAAATTCTATAAAATAGTACAACCAACTTGTCGGGTATGGAGTAACAGAATGGACAAGGCCAAGTGAAATCCTGGGGTGAATTTCACAGAAGTGATAACCACATACGTCTGAAAAGTATTTTTGTCACGTATTGGGTTAGGAAAGTTGTAATGAATTTTGAAACATTATAGATGTCTAGATATGCTCTGAACCTTGCTGATTTAAATTAACCATGGAATCCTTAACATTGTCTGGTAGATCTCGGGTGAGGTGTGAGTTAAGCTTCAGCTACATACTACTATTGATGACCTTAGCATGCATTTTTAATATTTAATCCTAGATAACCTTCGTATATACCTAAAATCATATTCCACAACCTTCCACATGTACCCTGAAATTATGGTGTCCATAATTGTGGTCAAGGAATCTCAACCTGGATTATTCTCTTGTAAGTGTTGCTAGCATTGCTCTATTTCCATTTTCATGGGAAACTTTGAAATTGGGTCAGTCGCGTGAATGTCAAGTGACTTAGTCATTAGATCACAGCAGTAGGACCTCCTTTATGTGTTAATGTTGTTAGATCCTCTCCATTTTTTATTACTCACTCGTCTTGCACTCTTTTAATGCCAGGGAATTGGGTCACTAAGCCAACCTTGAAATTTTTTGTTTTCTGCAAAATTCACATGGGACCTCACCCAGCCTCATTCAAGTGCGGTTTGCATTCCTATGGACATCAATGCAGGTGATCATTATTGTCATGTAAATAGCTCTGCCTTGCTACTATATTATTGTTGTAGTTGGACAATGTTATTGCTACTATATTATTGTGGTTTGCATTCCATTACACGTATTGAATTTCACAGAAGTGATAACCACATATGTCTGAAAAGTACTTTTGTCACGTATTGAAATATCTTGGGTTAGGAAAAGCTGTAATGAATTTTGAAACATTATAGATTTTTAGAAATGAGCTCTGAACCTTGATAATTTAAATTAACCATGGAATCCTTAACATTGTCCGGTAGCTCTTGGTGAGGTGCGGGTTAAGCTTCGGCTACATACTACTATTGATGACCTTAGCGTGCATTTTTAATATTTAATCCTAGATCACCTTGGTATATACCTAAAATCATATTCCACAACCTTTCCACATGTACCCTAAAATTATGGTGTCCATAATTGTGGTGAAGAAATTTGAACCTAGATTATGCTTTTATAAGTGTTGCTAGCATTGCTCTATTTCCATTTCCATGGGAAACTTTGAAACTGGGTCAGTCACGTGAATGTTGAAGGTGACTTAGTCATTAGAGCACAACACTAGGACCTTCTTTTTGTGTTAATGTTGTTAGATCCTCTCCATTTTTGTATTACTCACTTGTCTTGCACTCTTTTAATGCTAGGGAATTGGGTCACTAAGCCAACCTTGCAAATTTTCGTTTTGTGCAAAATTCACACGCGACCTCAACCAGCCTCATTCAAGTGTGGTTTGCATTCCTATGGACATCAATGCAGGTGATCATTATTGTCATGTAAATAGCTTTTCCTTGCTACTATATTATTGTATGTTGGACAATGTTTTGTCCTTCATTTCATTGGCACCATGTAGACATAATTTTCAATTACATGATTAAACTTGTCATTTGAATGTCTCTTGTGTGAGATTTAGGTCTTTGTCTACCAAAATAAATTTGTTGGATTTTTTAGTTTTATTTTTAATTAATTTTGAAATTGAACACAAAAAATTGATTTTTTTTAATCTCTTGAAGAAGACACTGTCTTTTTTGCTTGGTTAACCTTGGATGAGTTTATGAATTGATGTGGGATAAACTTGGACCAAATCCTTAAGATTTTCATTTTAAGCTAGGTCATACTCAAATGAAAACTGAGTCCCTACTGAATGTTGTCTATACCATTCGAACAACAATACTCTACATGTTGGAAGGGTTGCAAGAAATAATAGGTTTGGGATAAAATAATTAAACTTCAGTACAAGAATGGATCTTTTATGGGGGAGTTCACACTGCATACATTACCTCCTTGTGCAATCAAAACTATTACAACTATCAAGTAGCTGAAATATTCCTCGTCTTGTGTCTAAAAACAAACTTTAACTCACAAACAATATTTTTTTGTTTAAAAGACTGAAAAAGACTACAAAAATCTTGCCTTGAGCTCAAGAATCTTCCTCGCCCCATCTTTGAAAACAAACTTTAATTCAACCAGTATTTTCTATAGACGTAACCCTTACAGCCCTTTTCAAAATAAATGCTAATTATTAATTCTTTAACACATACTCTATATAATTTTGTATGGACATTAATCATTGAACCTCTTTAGGTACAAGTGCTAGTCATATAGGGCACCATATTCATCAAAAGAGTCATATTTAATAGATGCATGTGTTAATTTTACCATTACACTATTTTAGTTTTGACGCTTAAGTTTCCACTGCGGACGAGAGGCCAGTTAACCAAAGGTTTCCATGCCAAAACCCTATAAAAATGGCTGTGTGTAATCCTGTGCTCAAAGAATACAATCGGGGAAGAGGAAGCGTGGGAGCTGAAAAGAATCGAGGGAAAAATAATTTCTGCAGTTGCAGGAGACGAAGAAGGCATCAACATATCAAGGAAGAGGAAGCGTAGTGTATCTAAGCTGAATGAACATGTCCTTGAACGCATATTTGCGAAGCTTCCATTAATATCTATCTGCCGCTCTCGCATGGTTTGCAAAGAATGGAATGCTATTTTGTCTGCGCGCAGCTTTCTGTCTTCATTGCCCAGCCAAAATCCATGGCTTCTCATATGCGGTGAAGATGATTGTATGGCCTACTGCGAAACGATATCACCAAGTACCTGTTACCCGGTACAGCGCCTCTTGGGTTGTTGCCTTTTCTAAGAAACCAAAAATTATGTATTTGCAATCCGCTTATGAGAATTTATTCAAATATGAAAATAAAGGATACTGGCGATTATATCTTTATCGTGCAAGGGAGAAATGGACAACCCTATTTTGTAATGACGGGGGATTCAAGCTCTCTATTTTTTTCCTTCCGAATCTACCATTATTATCAAGATTTATGGAGGATTAAATCTGAGTTTACAGAGAAAGTAAGCTCATGGGTGCTGCAATATCACATGGTTGAGTGCAATGGTGTTCTTTTCTGGATAGCATTAAGGGGTCTCATTGTGGGTTACAGTATCCAAGATGATGGCATTATTCCTGTGAGAATAGATCGATTACCCGACCAACTGGTTGAAGATTTCAATTTAGCCGACCAAGTGAGTGAAGATTTCAGAAGTCCTGTGCCATTAATGGCTGCATATGGATCGTCTGTTCTTGTGGTATTCAACTTGGATATTCAGCGTCTGGTTATCTGGGAGTTGTTTCAGGACGATGAAGATAAGTTGCTTTGGAAGTGGAAAGAAATTGCGAGGATGCCTCACGCTTCTCTCCCTCAACTGTTTAGTGGAAATAGGTGGATCCGGGAGTGCATTGCAGTGGGAGATTACTTGTGCATCGCCATTGAAGAAGCTGATGAGGACTGCAATAAGTTGGTTGCATATAATTTAAAGGAAAGATTTTGGCAGTTTTTTACTCAACGTAGAAGGAAAATAACTTCTGAGATGCTGTCATTTGATCCCAAACTCATTTTCCCCCAATTTTTACCTACATAATATGAGTTTGTAACAAAATTCAGAGGGGTGGATCGTGAGTGGTGGGAAAAACTGTAATGTAGTGGATTTTTCCTTCCAAGATTTTAATAAATTTGAGAGAATGATAAGTTCAAGATTATTAGTATAGACTCTAAATTATTAGTATTTATTATTAACACTAACTGAAAAATTACAATTACAATTGTTATATTATTTCGTATCTTAGTGCCCACCTTTCTTTCTTCTTAACTTCTCATCTATTTATTGAACAGTATCTGTTATTCTATCTTATTCTTCCCTGCCCTCATTATAAATTGTTGAAAATGTTATAAAAATTTCTAAATTTTTTATTAAAAAATTTTAAATTATTTGTGTAGGTTGTTTGTAATGTGATAACTGTTTACTTTCAATGTTCAGTTTATTTAGATTATTAATTTAGAATTTAAATCAATCATTTTAGAAAATATAAAAAATAGATATTTATTTGATAGGCTATGTATAATGTGACATTGGAACTTGAAACAAGTCTCACGCTTATAAATCACTGTTGAATCATGGGAAAACAAGTTTTAGTTACTGTTTAATTGTAAACTAGTTGTCATTTAATGATAAAAGCCTCCAAAATCTCACTATCAATTTGATGGCAATTTTTTTTTTCATTTGCATTGCTTTATGTATATGCAAATATTTCAAAATCAGATAATACTTAATTTATTTAAGGAAAAAATTTATATTTGTCAAAGTTTATTTAGCACTTATTATTAATTATTTGATCCAGCCACATACAACAAGAATCAAGAATTTTCAGCACATGACATCCATACACACTCAAGAAAAAACACGAACTCACTAACATATTAACATTCATATAGTTTTCTATTAACATATTCATTGAACTTCCTTTAGATACAAGTGCTAATTTTATTTCATTGTTAACCAATGTTGATGTAAGAACATGTCACCTATAGCATACTATATTTAGTGTGTGAGACTGAGCCTATTTATTTTATGCATTAATAATAGTTGATACAATAGTTTTATCATTAGTATTTGACTATTTTAGATAGAGAATCTTTATAATCTCTTCAAAATTAATTATTTTTATTATTTTATTAGAAATTCTCTTACAAGTGCATTCTATATTTTTTTGGGCATTGATTTGAAGATAAATTTTAATTACATACTTTAATTTCTTAAGAATAATTTTAGATTTTTTTTATTTGCATGTTTTGTTAGTTTGTTATATTAGGTAACTTTTCTTTAATTTTAATAAATTTCAATTGGTATATGTTCTTGAATTTTATAATAAGTTATATTTTATTCATTTCTTATAAATTGATTATTCAATGTAATTTCTAAAATAAGAATTAAAATATTATAAAAAACTATTGTTATATCATCCATTATGTACTTTTATTATTTCTTGTTTCAATAGAGAAATTAGGAATTATCTCTATATTCAAATTAATTAGTAATGATGGCATATTTTCATATCTAAGTTTTTTCTCATTTGTTTGAAATTTTTTCATGTGCTTCCTTTTTTTAATTACTTCACCTTAATCATTTTTTAGAAAATTTAATGATATAAATCTTAAGGGTTCCATATAAAGGTGTTTAATTGAAGAGGGTTAAATAACACTCCCCTAGATGAAATCCCCTTGGATAGAACCCCTATATTCTTAAATTATACCAACAATTGAGTCTTCTTCAAACCTATCAAAAAATATCATTTAGAAATTTTGTTTTTATGTAGCCCTTATTATAATATTTACAAAAATATAATTTTGAATATTTTTAATTTCATTATTATATTCTTTCTTATGAGTATATATTTTTCATCAAACATCGAGGTACTTATTTCACACATGGAGAATAATAGTGAAAAAAAATATTAAAATGTTTGTTCCCTAGGTATTGGCGTTCTTGTTTTAGGAAAAAAAACATAAATTTTGATACATTTGAAACAAGTTATGTGTTATGATATACACCTATGTCCAAATTATAATTAACCTAACTTTAAAAATTAATTATATGCACTAAATATTGATGTAACAAATTGAATTTTTTAAAATTATAATTTTATCCTTTCTATAGAAAAATGATGCATTATGACATAAACATCACTTTTTCAAAAATAGTATTTACTATAAAAAATAAGTTATGAACTGATCTTACAAATAGTCAAAAATCACTAGTTCATAATCTCTAAATTATTAATGGTTTAGTTTCTTAGGTTCATAAAGTAAAAATTTGGTGAGAAATGGTGATTTTAATGTCCTAATTTGGTCAAAAAATCTAGTTCAAAAATCTCCAAATTAATAATGGTTTAGTTTCTATAGGTTTATTAAAGTGAAAATTTGGTGAGAAATGGTTATTTTAATGTCCTAATTTCGTCAAAAAATGGAATACAGTATTGTGTGCTAACAAAAAATTCAAACATAAAATAATAAATTATCTTAATTTATATTTTTTAACTACATACAAGTAGTAGCATGATCACTTAAAAAGAATAATGGCCATAGGTAGACTCTTAAAATATAAATAAATGATTATTTGTCATAAAAACTGATAAATAAGACTTCTAAGGAAATTTAAAAGCATGTAGCACATTGATGAGTTATTGATTTATAATATAAATCAATCATTTGTAGTGAAATAAAATGAAAGAATCTCATATGAAGGAGCATCAAGAGGAAATACAAGAACCTTAGCATAGGCTACATTATCAAATATTGGAAGGATTTAATGATATAGAGCTCCTCTAAATTGCTTCCTCGAGGCACAAACAATGAGGTGAATTTTTGGTAGTTATTCATAACCTTATTATATGTAAGTAATTGGCTATTAGGTGAATTTAAATAGAGAGAGACTCATCCTTCGTAGTTAATGCTCTTTGTACGGGATCCACACCAAACTAGAAATTGAAGGAATTTTTGGAGCATGTAAATGAACTCCTCTAGAATTTTGAAATGAACACCATCACACATATCTACCAAGAGGGAAATGGTGAGGTTGAGAAGTTGGAAAATGACATGGTTGTCAAAAAAATTGATGTCATCATGGTGGGGGTACAATAAGACTACCATTTTTGTTTTTGATATGAGAGACCATATTAGAGTGAAATATTCGATGAACTCCCAATATATTTCACCTCAAATTAGAGTGGACCTCTGTGAAATTTGGAGATATAAAATTTTATCACACATTAGTTCTATGATTTGGTCTACTTTGAAAGTGGGAGCCCAGTTGATTAAGCGTGCACTTTTTTGGATTTGTCATTCAGGATCACATGCTCTTTTTTTGGTGGGATTCTTGGGATGGTTACCCACCTATTCTCTTTGCTTTTCCTCATCTTCAACCCCTCTGTGATGTTTTTACTGCTGCTAGTTGGGACACTATTGAGCATTACAAAATTGTTGAGCATTACGGCTCTGTTGTTTCTTTCCGCTGGAAGCACCTTTCTGAGTGGCCTCCTAGAGGCTCTGAGGAGGACAGGCAGGAGCTTGCTCATCTTTTGGCTTCCCGGGCCTGTAATTCGTTGAGGGGACCTCATATTTTAGCTTGGGATAATTCTGATATGTCTGGGAAATACTCTGTGTCTACTGGCTATAAGCAATTGGGTCGATAGTTGTTTGGGGATATTCAAGTCCCTTGGTGGAAGTATGTTTGGCATAAGTTGTCTTGGCCCAAGTGCAATTTCTTCATGTGGTTGGTGGCTCAAAACCGGTGTCTTACTTGGGATAATTTATGCAAGCGGGTTTCTAGGGTCCCTCTTTGTGTGTGTTGTTCCGTGAGGCTGAGGAGTGTGCTTCTCATCTCTTCTTCCAATGTTCCTATGCTCGAGAGATTTGGCATTTTTGGTGGCAGGTGTGGAATATGCCCTGTCGGCATGTTTCTTCTTTGGCTGAGTTTGTGGATCAGGGGAGTAGGGCCCCTATTTCTACTTCCTTTCTTCAAGCTGCTTGGGCGATTGGCCCTTCCTTCATCATTTGGAACCTTTGGTTGGAGAGGAATCATCGAATTTTTTAGGATATGATGATGGGGGCCCCTTGCTTGTGGTGGAAAATTTTGCATTCTTTGGGAGAAACGATCGCGGCTAAGTGTGATTTGTCTAAGTTGATTGCTCCTTCTGATGTTGGCTATTTCAACCGCCTTCATCTGCCTCCTTCACATCAGCAGCTTATGCGCAACAGGTGTAGGCATCCTACTCCGAAGGTGAATAGGGAGGGAAGATGGTCTCCTCCTCCTCAAGGCATCCTTAAAATTAACACGGATGGCTCTTCTCGTGGAAACCCTGGTCATGCTGGAATTGGTGGTGTTGGTCGGGATAGTTCAGGAGATGTTCAATTTATTTTCTCTATTTATAAGGTTCTTCATACTAATAATCTTATGGAGGCTCAGGCAATTTTACTAGCTGTGGAGCATGGTAGTAAGTTGGGGTGGCGCAGGATTATATGTGAATCTGATTCCCAGGTTGTGGTGAACTTGCTGAACAGGCGGAGGTTAGAGGATGTTAGTTGGCACTTGGCTTTGATTATTGAAAAAATTCTCAATCTTTGTGTTTCTCTTGAGTTTGTTACTTTCACTCGTATTCCTAGGGAGTGGAATGGTGTTGCTGATTGTTTGGCTAAATGGGCTTCTGACCATATTCATGATTGGAATTTGGTTGATCGAGGTCAATTACCCCCTGATTTGTCTCAACAATTGGACCATTTGGTGGAGCTTGATAAGGCTATGTAATGTTTTGGCTCTGTAATTTTCTCTTGTGATTAATAAATTTTTACCCCTCTTTATGTTATCGATAGAGTTTAAAGTGTCAAATAGATATCTCCTACTGGATAGAGTCATTAATGATCCTCTAGAAACTCGTATGCTTATCTACCCTATATTAGAAATGTTTCACAAGAAAACCAAATCAAAATTCTCGATGGAGACTTCAATTAGACTAAGGTGTGCTAAAAGGAAAATAAAATTCCTTGGTAGAATCACCTTGCAAAACTTTTGAAAATTTTGATTTCTTGGTTCCTTTTGCATTTTGATAATGGTAAGTATGTTATTTTCTAGGGATTTTAGTGGATGTTCCTAGGGTTTTCTATAAAAAAAACCATAAGTTTAGACAATTCTATTGCACTTTTGTTCTATTCTTGCGTTGGCCACCTGCACCCCATTACTACATTCCTTAAGTTATAGCTTTTAAAGGCCTTATGTTCTTTTATTGGCGCTTTATGATATTGATTAGACTCGCTTTGTAAATAAATTCTTAAGTACCTTAGGGTTCTATGTTTGTGCTCTCCTTTATTATATGCGTCAACCCCTTTGTTCCCTAGTGACTTGTGGTTGTCTTACGAGCATGTGCTAAAATATCACTTAAGTTGTCCACGCCTTATGTGTGGTCCCCACCACTTTTATGCCCTATTTCATTAGTCCACAAGGAATATTGTATTAAGGAAATAGTTCCCTAGGGAACTACAAAAGTTTTGAATGTTGTCACCATTTTATGGATTTCACCATTTTGTGAGGAATGTGTTAATAAAGACAAAAGAGTTTTATGGAACCGTGAATTGAGTGAAACATGGCATCAAAGGAATATTGTATTAAGGAAATAGTGCCCTAGGGAACTACAAAAGTGTTGAATGTTGTCACCATTTTGTGAGGAATGTGTTAATAAAGACAAAAAAGTTTTACGAAACCGCGAAATGAGTGAAACATGGCATCGAGGATTTGTTTTGATCATGCAAGTATTTTACGAGGACCAATAGGTGACACATGACACTTTTAAAAGTATTTTTCAAATCCTAAAGATGTTCCGAGTAGACCTAAATGAAGCCTATTGAAAAAGGGAACACGTGGTGTATTCCTAATATTTTCAAAGGTGTTTTATCGAATGCAATGGAAGGTAGACACATTGCACAACCTCGAGGGGATTCCGCAATTCCATAGGCTATTCATAGCAACTTTATTTTCAACTTATGGAGTCATGGGAAGTTGTCACATGTCCTCTTTAATGATGTCAGCGATTTACAATTTTTCTTCTCTAATGATGTGTAAAGTGATCCTACATAGATCAAATTTATTGGTCAAAATTTTTCTAACACATTCCAAATATTTTGAAATCAATTAAATTATTTTTTATCATCAAATCTTGTCCAAGTTCATCCAGAGATCAACAACTCATGTTCAAACCTATAAAATGGATAGTTGGAGGCTCTATCTCAAACAAACTAAGAGTAATGGTAGATAAGATGACTTGCTACCAAATCTTCATCATGAGTTTTCCTATAAATGATACAATTTGACCCACAAATAAACTCATTTATCATCTAAAGTAGTCAGAAATAGAATTTGTAGAGCTCCAACATTTTCCAAAATAAATTAGGGTTTTCAAAAGTGAAGAACAAGTAATTAATTTTGTTTAATAATTTTACTTGATTTGTAATCATAGGGTTACAATTAAGGAAAATATATCTCAATTACCTTAATTACCCTAATTATCTTTTTTTTTATAAAAAGGGGGTAAAAACTTTTATTAATCAACAGGAAAAGTACAAAGCAAAGAGCAGAAGAAGACCCAAAAGGGCCAAGAAACTACAAACAAGAGATTAAGAAGTGATAATGAAACATTTCACATCCTCAATAACCCAGCCCTCCAAATCTTGGGCCAGGTCCCTCGGTAAATTGTTCCAGTCATCCACCAACCAAGTCTCATTCTTCGCAAATACCCATTTAGCCAACCCATCAGCCACCTTGTTCCATTCCTGAGGGATATGGGAGAAGGTGATAGAATCAAGTAAATCGCCAAAATGGGCGATTTGTTTAACCACCACAGCAAGTTGCTAGTTAACATCATCAAGATGTCGGTTATTAATCAAGTCAACCAGTACCTGAGAATCAGATTCACAAATAATTTGTTTCCAGCCAAGAGCATATGCCTTTCTCAAAGCCAAGAGAATTGCTAAGGCCTCCATGAGGTTATTAGAGTGTTGCCCTATATACTCTGAGAAAAAGAAAACAACCACCCCAGAATTGTCTCTTCCCACCCCACCAACAACAGCGTGCCCAGGATTTCCCATTGCAGACCCATCAGTGTTGATTTTCAAGAACCTAGTGGAGGGAAGCATCCAATGCCCTCCCCTAAAAACCTTCCCTCTGGAGCATCTGCCTCACCCAGCCTTGAGCCTCCCAGTACTACCAACAGAAATCCCCAAATTATGGATAACCCTAGAGTCCCTAGGGTCCACTGGTACTGACAAGTCACATTTTGCATACAAAGTTTCCTGTAGAACCCCAAGAATACAATCCCAAACTTGGCCCACCAGAAGCTTCCTGTCTAGAAAAATCCTTCGATTGTGCTCCAACCAAATCTACCAAATAATTAAACTGGGGCCAATAGACCAGACAGTGTGCAAAAAGGAAGTCTTTGCCAGAATATGTCCAATATTCTGCCAAAGCTCACCAAGGGAAGATGGATGTCTACATTGAATATTCCATGCCCCCCACCAAAAATGCCAAATATTCCTAGCAAAGGGGCATTGAAAGAAAAGATGGGAGACAGTTTCAACGTCCTTTGGACAAAGGACACACAATGAGGGACCTTGAAAACCCCTCTTGCAGAGATTGTCCCAGGTCAAGCACCTGCCATACATCACTATCCAAGAGAAAAAAATGCATTTAGGCCAGGAGAACTTATTCCAAATGTTTTTCCAACAGGGTACCTCAGCATTTCCAAAAGCTTGTCTTCCCAAAACATGATACCCTGAAGCCATAGAGTACTTCCCTTTAGTATCCAGACTCCAAGCCAGCACATCCCTCTCAGGAAGAGAGTTGCACACTCTATTAGCTAAAATGGAGGACAACTCCCTCCTATCCTCCATAGAACCACCCATGGGCCACTCCTACATATCCTTCCATTGATA
>VDFB02135730.1:60525-112241 GCA_007258455.2 Sequoia sempervirens | reverse complement strand
CTACGTCATGCAGAATTGCTACCAACTATGACAGGGACATCTCTCACCTGCATGACCACTGGTTGTTGCAAGGGGCAACGTCCTTTCTGATCCCACAGGCCCCATTTTTTATTTTTTAATCTTTTTTTAATTTTCTTTATTATTTGTAATAGTAAATATTTTAAATTAAACTTTTATATAAACTTTTTTTAAAAACAAATTGCATTTCAATAAGCAAACCTCAGAAATTTTTTTTCCCACCAATCAAGCCATGTATTGCATCATTCACTCCTCTAAATGACAGTCAAATGGGGCCATTTGTTCCTACCGACATCCACTTGGAGAGCTCTTTTCATGGTCATCTACTTTAGTGCACTTTTGGTTGGCTTCTTCATCATAATTTTTTAGTTTTACATCATGGTTGTTGTAGTTCTCCTCTTCTAGTCTTGTAAGAGCACTAAAATATAGTGCCACAATCTTGCTATTCCAGTGTACTTTGTCATATTTTATGCTTCTTTAGATTTCTCTATGTATCTAGTGTTAGTTCCTATATACTTGGTGAATGGAGTGATTGGTTACCAATGCATTTTAATGTGATGGACTAGATACCATATAAACACTCCTATTTTGTAAGCAATCTACCTTTATTTAGAAGCTAAATACTACACCTAGAGGCTTGGTACCTATCTACAAGTTGTGATAGGGATATACCATTCTTTCAAGAGAGTGTCCAGTTGATACTTGTGCAATTGTCTCCTTGGTTATGACCTTATTCTTGTTGCATTGTGGATTCATGTATAGTTCTCCATCGACAGATTCTACAGTTACTCTTGAGTTGACAATTTCAGCTCAGTCACCAGCTATGTTGACATCTTCTATAGTTGTTCCTGATTCTTTCTATTAGTGCTTGCCACAGTTTGACATTCTTTTGAAGCAGCATTTCGAGGACTCATCATCATCCTTGGTCTGCTCTACATCAATCTTCACATTGTTTTACATTATCTCCTTCTTTAGTTAAGGTTGGGGATTCCTGACATTATGACATTTGAGCAGGGACTCAACGTTGAGGGGGGTTGCATAGAATTTCTTCATTCTCTCTTATGGGGGGCTTCTTCCTCATTCGAGGGGTGATCCCACAAAGCTGGTTTACAATTTCTAGGAGATTCTAATTTTTGTTGAAATCACATATTTTTAGAAAATATAATTATTCAAGCATTAAAATTTTCCATTTAAAGCATTCCAATTGAAGAGGGTTTGATCAAACTACCTTAGATCAAACCCCATTGGATAGAACCTTACTAGTTTTAAACCATACCTATAATAGAGTCTCCTTTACACCTATCAAAATGCTGAAAAAACCCACTTTTGATTTACTTTTTTGGGGATCAAATGAATTCATTTAAAATTCATTTTTTTGTAAGTATGTAGTCCTTACTATAAGCTTCCCAAAAAGTATAATTTTAAATAAATTTAATTCTGTTATTATATTTACATTTTATTTCTTGTGAATGTAGGTTTTTCATAGAAAATCATGCTCTTTGTTCTGCACATGTGGAAAAACAAAAGATTATCAGAAAAAAAAAAATGAAAATATGAGTGCACCAAATATTGAAGTCCTTGATCCAACCAAAAAAAAAAAAGAATTTTGATACATACAAATATATTTACTTTAACCTATAGCTCTTTAAGTTCATATTAACATCATTTCCTAGAATAATTATCATTATGATGAAACTAAGTAAGTATTGTATCCATACATAGTTTAACAATCTTTAAAATATCTATGCAATTCAAAATTGAAGTAGAAATAGTCTATATCTACCATGGTTAGTCCTTCCTACTGATTTATAAATAACATCTAGATTAAATGTATTTTAAAAGAGAACACTTTGATCTGTACTTAAATTAGGATTGGTTACTTCTAAGGTGAGATTATGCTAGGCTGTAAATGAAATTTGCATGCTCAGGCATATTTGATAGCAGCATTCAGAGATTAGTGAGTCTAGAGCCAAACAGATAGGGAATAGAGGATGTTTATTTGCAGGAATTTGATCTTAATGCATTTGATGCTATTCATCTATTATCTTTCCGTTCTTATATTTAAAAAAGGAAAAATATTAATGCTAGTGAGAGTTTCATGTGAGTCGCTATATTCCTCTAAGTGATCTTTGATTTCCTTCTTACTTTTTCTTCTTTCACATGATGATCTCTTGATTGACCATTTGTGTTCCTATTTCTATTGTATGGTAAATAATGACTCTTAGCAAGATGTGTATTTGTGAAAAGAAGTGTATCTTCATGGTTTCATTATATGGCCTAATTGAAATCGATTAAGGTTTAACAAAGAATAGAATACATATGTCATCCTAAAGAAATCGTGTAACATGAGTGTAGAAATATAATATTATTTTATGAATAAATTGTCTAATGTGAAATATGCATATATATGTTTTTTATTAATTTCTCCCTTTTGATCGATTTATCTTTCACACTGGGCATATGAAACCTCCCCAACAAGATAGACCCTTGAGTATGAGAAGGGAGATGGGAGATCACAAGCTTGTGATGACACTATTTTTGCAAGAACATGAGGAGAAAAACTAGTAGAGTGCCAACCTTAGAGCTTCAACAATCGAGAAAGTGTTGTGAAATGAAGTGTGGATTGCTTAAGAGAGACAAATTGAGTGTCTAGAGAAAGAAGAATAGAAGCCCAAAAGAGCCATTCAAGGTCATTCAGGGGCACAAGGCTGATACTTTTCATCGCCAATGGAGAAGTGTAATGCCTCTAAAAATTCTAGAGGTGGGAATTGTGTTAGGACGACAACATGCTGCAAAAACATCTATTTGTCACGCTAAATCCTCTGACTAAATTAATTAATTGGTTGATTTAGGCTCATTAATCCCCATTACCTTACCCTCCAATGTTTAATTTTACTTTATCCCTTAATCATTGTCTATTTAATCATAGTCATTGAAATTGAGCACATGGATCACAATCTAAACTTGTCATCATGTGACAAGTATCCCTCCGACCTTTTTCCTCTCATATGTGAAAGGATGCAAAAGTCTACATAAGTTTTCATTTAATCATAGTCATTGAAATTGAGCACATGGATCACAATCCAAACTTGTCATCATGTGACAAGTATCCCTCCCACCTTTGTCCTGTCATATGTGGAAGGATGGTAAAGTCTACACAAGTTTTCATCTCATCCATCCATTTTATAATCTCTAAATCTCAGTCGTTCACATAGGATATACCCTAGTGTTCACCTAATGAAATTCTAAATCTTAGTCTACCATCATGTTGTTCAAAGAGTTGATCGATTAGAAAACATGGGCCTTTCTTTGGAACACTTTTTAGAATTGGGAAAAAGGGCATGCATACAGTCCAACTATACACAGCTGTGTAATATCGATTGTGTTGGTACCTACAGTGTAAGAATTATTCCTTAGTTTTTGAAAATAACTTCTTAAAATAGTTACACATCCATTTTTTTATTTATTTTTTATAACATCGATTGTGATGGTACTTAGAGTGTAAGAATTAGTCCTAGTTTCTTAAAAGGGGAGATGGTTGATCTGATAATTCATAATTGAATGAAATGCATTTTTTAGATTTAAAAATCCATAAATTATGTGATATCGTATCAACACACAAACAAAACATATAAAAAAAAAGCATACTGAAGTGGCATCATTTGATGATGTGAACCTCAACTTTAATTATAAGCAAGGATCTTATTATGTAAGCTACTATAAAAAACTGTTATTTGAAATTACCATTTATTAATTTGAGAGGTACAACATTAAAGTGCTCAACTATTAGGCAGGTCATCTCGAGTATGAATACATTTTCAAACAATACAAGATATTTTATTATTTGAACTGTAATTTTTACAAATTTGAAAAGGACCCACCAATCAGACAGTCTCATTCAATAAGTTTATGAGGTGCAATGTAAATTAATCAATTTTTAACATGACTGATAGGTGCATACGCCAGAACTACACTTTTCATTTCTAACACCTAATCATTTGCAGTAATAAATTTAAAATATGGAAAAAAATAATAATTTTAAATCATGCTTGATTTGTTTTTTTTTTTTATATCACTTGTTCTGGAGATACTTTAAATATTAATTTTGGGAGTATGTCTAATAGTTTTTTTTTTTTTAAATCCAATTTACATTACTCTTAAAATTGAAGATTAGGCAAGAAATAACCCTCTAAAATTGTAGAGGCAATTCAATGACGGGCTCATCAAGCACCAATGGGTTACATTATCTTCTTATAATTGTTTCCTTTTTGTGGATACAATTTTAAAGATTTTATAACACCAGAAAAACTACCACATACAGAAAAGGATTGAATATTACTAGACTTGGCAGCTTTGACATTAGGATACACTTTGTTGATTTATAATTTGAAAAGTAGTCAGCATTCAATTTTTTCAGACCGTCACCTGTAAAGGATAATTCAAAGCTTTCATATTCCGTGTACTGTCACACTCGAATAGCTTTGAAATTCGACATTATATTTTAAAAGCTTCCCTCAAAAGTAAAATGTGCTTCAAATGTGTGGTTTGAGTTCTGAGCAGTACTATATCATCTAAGATTCTAGCCAAACATTATACAGACTTGAACATCTGCTAAAAGAAAATTTAACACCTGAAAAATATATAAACAATATATAGCTGCTGATTGGTTGATTCTAACATCAACAGATCATATTTTCCTGTAGGCGAAGGTAAGATTTGGAATTCAAAATTAATTAATGGTCAATACATTGAAACATTGTGCAAATATTAGCTGGACGGGCTAAGGATTTAACTGTATAAGAGTCTTGCATTAGCTCATTTGGTGAAAAGAGTGCTAAATTTTTGAATTTAGATTATTATAACTTGCAGTGATTTAATAATCCCCAAAGATTTTGTCAATTCAGACAACTTGAAACAGCATATCATTACACAGAGTTTTGAGAAGTTTATACCATTGTCAAACCATGAGAACATACATTATCTCTATCAGTGTGCCCCAGTATATATTTTTAACACAATCCCTTAATCAACTATAAATTTTTGTTATATTGTCATTAAATGCTTTGCATAGTTTACAAGAAAATATTAACACTCGAGTATAGTTGAATACTAAAAAAGAGTGACAATGCAGGGAAAAAGAGCTAAACAAATGGAAGTTTCTGCAAATGGCCTCTAGTTCTTTATTGCAATAAGATACATACTTTATATTAATTGATCCTCGAGAAAAGAAAATTCTAAAGTGGATTTTTTGGTAGTGTTTGCTTCTCTTCTAATTACATATCCCATTCTTGAAATGGATGTATATTTTGTTGATCTTATTTATAGACCAAGTGTGCTAGAATGATAAAAATTGGTAGGTCTTCAATCATGACAAACATATCATTTCTTTCCTTGAGGGAAATGGTACTTTTTAAATTTTTATTTTTGAAAGTCCTCAAGCTTCGAAGAAAAGAAATACAATTGAAAATATGTATGGAAGCCATGAAGTGCTATAATTTGAAGAAAATGCCATTACGAAGGGTCTAATTTTATTATAGTAGTTGTTCAACAAACAAGATTGTAGCATAAAAAGAGGAGAAAAATTGTCCAGGTTTCAATAATGGACAATCATAAAAAATTGTCTATAGGTGAGATTTTGTGGATTGACAACAAATATGAAAACTTTTTCTACAACTTTACAACTTTGAAAACTTACACATACACAAAGAGGAGAAAGAAAACTTACACATACACAAAGAGGAGAAAAATTGTTTGTTTTTTGTGGATAGGGGTTTCCCTTATTCAAACCCTGGATTGGTAATTAAACCTTGAATTGTGTTGGTGTGAATAAATTTCTTGTACCTAGTTATTTCATTTACTAGGGACTTAGGGGACATATTCACATGTTAAGTGTACTTAGGTTCTAATATTTTTTCTAGAAGGTGTTAGTTGTCGTTAATTGCTATCTTAACTTTTGACAACTAACACATGCAACCTAGGTAGTTGTGTCAAGTCATCTCATGTCATGAGATTAAGGCACTTGTCATAATCTTATGACATCTTGCATCTCACCTTGGCTATATAACCAAGGGGTCTCTACTACATTGTATATTGATTGTTTTTGCATTCATTGATAAGAATATAATTTATTCTTGTCATATAGATCTTCTTAATATTTGTGCTTTTCATAGGCCTTTATATCTTGGGTGGCTATCTGCATAGCCAAATCTTACATGGTAGCAGAGCAAGTTGAGTGCCTTTGGTTAGTCTTTTTTGAGATCTTGAGTGCAATCTTGTATTTTCTTGAAACATTGAGTATGCTCTTCTCTTGTATCTTTGGATAATCTAGAGAATCAGAAAGGTGTGATAGAAATACTAGATTTTGGGGGTTTCTCTTTGGATTTATATTGTAGGAGCATTTTGGGAGCTTGTTGCGTCAGATTTTAGCTCATTATTATGTTCAGAGTGTCTGAGAAAGTCATATTTTCCTTTTGTTTCATCCCAATTGGACATTCTAGGAAAATCTGCAAGGGTTTGAAGATTGATGGTGGTTGCCAAATCTAGGAGGTATCCACATTTTAAGATCATTTCAGTGAAAAGGAACATCCCCATTGCATCCAAAAGGGTCAAAAACCCTAAGATTGACTACCAAATCATTGAATTTGGAAAAAAATTCTTAGAGGCAAAAAAAATAGTAGGTGGGTTGTACGGACCTACCTACATAGTTAGGAATTTTTATTAAAAAAATATTTTGTTTTGTAATTCCATTTTTTTAAATAAAATTTGAAAAAAAAATGTAGTATTTATTTATAAATCAAAATTTTTAAAGAAAATAAATGTAATTATTGCAATCTTGCGATACGTAGGTACTGTAAGCCTACGGCCCGCAGACTTGCCACCAACAGTGACAGGGACATCTCTCACCTACACGCCCAAGTTGAAGGTGCAGGAAATTCTGGCAATGCGGAACATAGGCTATGGAAAGATGGCTTACAGGGAATTCTTAATCCACTGGGTGGGCAAGCTGAAAGATGAGTCGATTTGGGAGCGAGCCGAGTCGCTTTGGCATGAAGAAGAGAAAGTCATGAGGTTCCTAGATGGGAACCCCACTCAGTCTTAAACTGAGTCCAAAAAGCTTACTCCCAGCACTGTGATGGTTTTAGCTTGGAGCCAAAGCTAAGTGTAGGCGTCGAGGGCATCGCCTAAGTTAGGTGGGGGAGAATGTAAGGGGATATTGTTGCTTGAATACAGATAGATGTGATGCACACAATTTGATCTAAATAGGCCCAATGTTGGTGGCGCAAAGACCCAGTCAATGTTGTAGTAAAGATGATGGGACTTGGTATCTTGAAGGATACATGTCATGACATTGTATTCAATGGTATCGAGCTCCAACTCAACACTGGAGCCATGAACCAATGCAGTGTTGAAGGCATGTTCTGATAGGACTCTAAATAGTGTTGTTTCTTACTCTGATTGACATGGTTTCCATTCTGAGTTGTGGCAGTGCCAACTCGCCCAAGTTGCATTGTGTGGAAGATCCTATGTGAGTCTGTTGTAGTGTTGCATCGAGTCATTGTAGACTAACTTATGCTCATGGTCTGACACCAGCTATTGGGGCTTGTGGCTACAAAACAAGTTGCATAATTCAATACAAATAGAGTGACATTGGATGTTATTGTATTATGAAGGTGAAGTGTATCTGTATTCTATATGCAAGTATTCTCTATAGCATTGTAAGCGAATCTGATTGAGGTTTTGGTGAGCCGAAGGGGCTTGTCTTTTGTCCTCATTATTTTGTGATTTAAGTGGGAACCTGAAGTAGTGTTGTAACAAGTGCATGTAGTGTAAGCATTCTTGACTTAGTCGACTTTCATGTACATTGACTTGAGTTGCATACTACTGTGGCTAAATAAAATAAGCGAGTTACCCACTATATAATGTGTTCAATAATCTGCTTGCATTATTGTTATATTATTGCTATATATTCTAACTTGCACTATTTAAATTGGTCAAGTCTGTTAGAGTCATAATCCTGCGAAATTAGACAAAGCGTAGTCCAAGCTACTAGATCAACCAGATCTCCTTGAGCTGGGTGAGACCTGGTTTTGGTACCGCACGAGGTCAGCTTAGGTTGGCCCCATGACAGTTATTTAAAGTCATAGGCAAAGCTTGCACCAAAGCAAGCTCATTGGCAAGAGTTTCTAGCAAAATTTCACTTCGAGCTGCTTTACAATCCTGGATGCCATAATATTGTAGCAGACGCATTGATTCGGAAGACTCAACTCATTGCACTGGGAGAGCACTCAGGAAAAGGAGCAAGTTAGTTGGGTTTTGCCGAGCACATACTAGAGAAAGTGAAAGAGGGGCTCCAGAATGATTCACAAGCTTATCAAATAGTAAATCAAGTCAAAGCTGGATGAACTCACCATTTCCATCTTCAAGGTGATTTACTCTACTTTACTGGTTCTAGACTATACATACCCAAGTGGAAGGAGTTGTGCAAGGAGGTCATGTTTGAGTGTCATGATTCTATTTGGGCGGGTCATCCAGGACAGAAGTGCACCCTTGCACTCCTTGAGCGGGGCTATTTCTGGCCCAATATGATAGATGACGTCGAAGCATTTGTGAGGACCTGCTTGACTTGTCAGCGAGACAAGGGAGTAACTCAACTACCTGGCGGCTTGTTGCAGCCATTACCAATGCCGGTGCAACCTTGGGCAAGCGTAAGTATGGATTTTATAACCTAGCTGCCTTTAGTGGAAGGTCATTCTAGTATCATGGTGGTGGTAGATCTCTTCTCAAAGTAAGTAGTGTTTGTCACATGTAAACTTCCATGCCTAGTTGAGGTAGCAGCTAGGTATTTCTTTCAATACGTGGTGAAGTACTGGGGAGTTCCTTTAAGCATTGTGTCTGATAGGGATCCAAGGTTCACGTCCAGTTTTTGGGCTGAGCTCTTTAGACTCATCAGGATGAAGTTGCTCATGTCGATAACCTATCATCCGCAGATGGATCGTCAGACCAAGTGGGTGAATGGCATACTAGAGGACTATCTGTGACATTACATCTGGGTGGATCAGAAGAATTGGCCACAGTTGTTGGATGTGGCCTAGTTCAGTTATAACTTGCAGAAATCTGGATAGAGTAAGTACTTGCTGTTCAAGTTGGCGATGGGGCAGCAGCCACTCATGCCTCACACCATTTTGAGAGGATACATGGCTCAAAGCTCTAAAGCAGCAGAGTATGTTAAGGAATTCAATGACAGGGTTCATTTTCGATGTATTATCTTACAAAGGCCGTGGACCGCATGAAGAGGGATGTAGACAGCAACATTTTACACAAACATCTTTTTGTCACGCTAGTGTCCCCAAAAAAATTCCCCCATCGTCACTACACACTGCTGCCAAGTGGATGGAAAGCGGATGGATGAGGTGGAATAGCATTTTTGGGTTTGATTTTCCTATGGTAAGGGGTGTAAATGGGGAATTTACATGGGGTGCAAATTCTCTTGCCAGACATTTCACAAAATCCTCTGACTAAATTAATTAATTGGTTGATTTAGTCTAATTAATCCCCATTACCTTACCCTCCAATGTTTAATTTTACTTTATCCCCTAATCATTGTCTATTTAATCATAGTCATTAAAATTGAGCACATGGATCACAATCTAAACTTGTCATCATGTGACAAGTATCCCTCCCACCTTTTTCCTCTCATATGTGAAAGGATGCAAAATTCTACATAAGTTTTCATTTAATCATAGTCATTGAAATTGAGCACATGAATCACAATCTAAACTTGTCCTCATGTAAAAAGTATCCCTCCCACCTTTTTCCTCTCATATGTGGAAGGATGCAAAAGTCTACACAAGTTTTCATCTCATCCATCCATTTTATAATCTCTAAATCTCAGTCACTCACATAGGATATACCCTAGTGTTGCCCTAATGAAATTCTAAATCTTAGTCCTACCATCATGTTGTCCAAATAGTTGATCGATTAGACAACACGGGCCTTTCTTTGGGACAATTTTTAGAATTGGGAAAAAGGGCATGCGTACACCCCAACTATACACGGCTGTGTAATATCGATTGTGTTGGTACCTATAGTGTAAGAATTATTCCTTAGTTTTTGAAAATAACTTCTTAAAATAGTTATACATCCATTTTTTTAATTTATTTTTTATAACATCGATTGTGATGGTACTTAGAGTGTAAGAATTAGTCCGTAGTTTCTTAAAAGGGGAGTGATTGATCTTAGAGTGTAAGAATTAGTCTGTAGTTTCTTAAAAGGGGATATGGTTGATCTGATAATTCATAATTGAATGAAATGCATTTTTTAGATTTAAAAATCCATAAATTATGTGATATTGTATCAACACATAAACAAAACATATATAAAAAAAAGCATACTGAAGTGGCATGATTTGATGATGTGAACCTCAACTATAAGGCAGGTCATCTCCAGTATGAATACATTTTATAACAATACAAGATATTTTATTATTTGAACTGTAATTTTTACAAATTTGAAAAGGACCCACCAATCAGACACTCTCATTCAATAAGTTTATGAGGTGCAATGTAAATGAATCAAATTTTACCATGACTGATATGTGCATGCACCAGAACTACATTTTTGATTTCTAACACCTAGTCATTTGCAGTAATAAATTTAAAATATGGAAGAAAATATTAATTTTAAATCATGCTTGATTTGTTATTTTTTTTTATATGACTTGTTCTCGAGATGCTTTAAATATTAGTTTTGGGAATATGTCTAATAGTTTTTTTTTTTTAAATCCAATTTACAATTACTCTTAAAATCGAAGATTAGGCAAGAAATAACCCTCTAAAATTGTAGAGGAAATTCAATGACGGGCTCATCAAGCACCAATGGGTTACACTATCTTCTTATAATTGTTTCTTTTTTGTGGATACAATTTTAAAGATTTTATAACACCGAAAAAACTACCACATACAGAAAAGGATTGAATATTACTAGACTTGGTAGCTTTGACAATAGGATACACTTTGTTGATTTATAATTTGAAAAGTAGTCAACAATTAATTTTTTCAGACCATCACCTATAAACGATAATTCAAAGCTTTCATATTTCATGATAATTCAAAGCTTTCATATTCTGTGTACTGTCACACTCAAATAGCTTTGAAATTTGACATTATATTTAAAAAGCTTCCCTCAAAAGTAAATTGTGCTTCAAATATGTGGTTTGAGTTCAAATCAGTACTATATCATCTAAGATTCTAGCAGATAGAATGGTGTCATAGAAAGGAAGAATCGAACAATCATGGAGATGGCAAGGAGCATGTTGAAAGGTAAGAATCTACCTAATGAGTATTGGGCTGAAGCAGTTGCTTGTGCAATTTATATCTTAAATAGGAGTCCAACAAAGATTGTGAGGGACATGATTCCACAACAAGCATGGAGTGGTAAGCATCATAGTGTTTCTCATTTTAGAGTATTTGGTTGTATTGCATATGCACATGTGCCTAAATAAACAAGGAGTAAATTGGATGATAAAAGTGAAAAATGCATTTTTATTGGTTATGATGAGCAATCTAAGGCATATAAGTTGTTTAATCCTATAACTAAGAAAGTCATTGTAAGTAGAGATGTTGTATTCAAAGAAGAAGAATCTTGGGATGGAAATATAGACAAGAGAATTGTAGGTACAAGAATAATACCATATGAAGAACAAGAAGAAAAAGGTGAAGAAGAACAAGGAGAACAATCAAATGAGCAACGAGGAACACTATCAAGAAGCCAACAAGGAGAAAACTCACAAAGGCAAGATGAGCAAGGAGAATCATCAAGTCCACAAGTAAGTAATGATTCATATCCTACACCTATAAGAACAAGGCTTAAAAGCAAGAAAACTAGAAGTTTGCAAGAAATTTATGATCAAGAAGATAAGATAGATTTGCAATCAAATTTTTCTTTGTTTGCTGAAGATCCTATATATTTTGAAGATGCAATTAAGGAAGAACATTGGATTAATGCAATGAATGATGAAATGGAATCTATTGAGAAAAATGATACATGGGATCTACTTGATTTACCTAAGAATAAAGAATGCATAGGAGTGAAATGCGTTTATAAAACTAAGTATAAGGAAAATGGAGAAGTTGACAAATATAAGGCAAGAGTAGTAGCTAAGGGATTTGCACAAGAGTATGGAGTTGATTATAATGAAAAATTTGCACCCGTAGCAAGACTTGATACTATTAGAATGGTACTAGCTATTGCAGCCCAAAACAATTGCAAGGTTTATCAAATGGATGTAAAATCAGATTTCTTGAATGGGTATTTAGAAGAAGAGGTGTATGTGCAACAGCTGCTAGGATATGAAATAAAATGTTATGAAAACAAAATTTACAAGTTGAAGAAGGCAGTTTATGGATTAAAGCAAGCACCAAGAGTGTGGTACAGTAGGATAGATTCATACATGATAAAGAATGAATTTAGCAGAAGCACTAGTGAACCTACACTATACACCAAAGTCAATGAACATGGTCAAATTTTGATTGTTTGCTTATATGTTGATGATTTGATCTTTACAGTAATCTTTCTATTGAAATGTTTAAATCAGCAACGAAAAAGGAATTTGAGATGACAGATTTGGGTTTGATGAAATATTTTCTTGGCATTGAAGTCACATAGAATGATAAGGGCATTTTCATTTGTCAAAGTAAATATGCAAAAGATGTTTTGAGGAGGTTTAGATTGATAAATTGTAGTCCAGTTTCTACTCCTGTGGCAATAGGAACAAAACTAAGTAGAGAAGATAATGAAATTGATTATAATTCAACTATATTTAGAAAAATGGTTGGTAGTTTGATGTATCTAACAGCAACTAGGCCAGATATAATGTATTGAGTTAGTTTGATTTCTAGATTCATGGATGCACCAAAAAATTCACATTGGCAAGCAAGAAAAACGTTATTAAGGTACATTGCAGGAACTATGAATCATGGTATATTGTATTCTACTTCAGATAATTTTTAGTTGGTTGGATACACAGATAGTGATTTTGTAGGAAGTATTGATGACAGAAAGAGTACATCTAGATATGCATTTCACCTTGGAACAGGAGTTGTGGCATGGGCGTCAAAGAAACAACCAATAGTGAAAATCTCATCAGCAGAAGCAGAGTATGTAGCAGGTACATCAGCAGCATGTGAAGCAGTTTGGATGCGAAGAATCTTGAAGGATCTAATGCATGAGAATGAGGAGCCTACTGCAATCTATTGTGACAACAAGTCCACCATTGCACTATTAAAGAATCATGCTTTTCACAAAAGGACAAAGCACATTGACACTAGATATCACTTCATTCGAGAATTGGTCAATAATGGAAAACTCAACCTACAACATTGCAGATCAAAGGAGCAACTTGCAGAAATATTCACAAAGGCATTAGCACAAGAACAATTTGAATATTTGAGAGAAATATTGGGCATTGTAAATATTGATGTAATTAGTTGTTGATAGAATAAATTAGGGGGGAGTGTTAGAACTATCTAGTAATTTCTACCGCCTCCATCCCCTTCAACTGTTTGCATTAAATTCTCCATCTTCACCAGCGTCTGCAATAAGTTCTTCATAAAGAAATTTCGATAGTCAAAGTCTAGGTTGTTCTTCCACCGTCTACATTAAAAACTCTTCATCTAGAAATTTTGGTGATAACGTGAGTAAGGGAAATTCCAGAGTCTTTTGTATTTTTCTGAAACCTCTATAAAAGGAGGTAGATGTAACCGTTTCCTGCAAGCAATAAAAATCAAGTTTATTGTGTCATAGCACATTCTCCCCTATGTTTTGTTTTGCCTTTGCCCACAAAGATTTCATTCTATGATAGAAAATCTCAATAAAGATTTCATTCTATGATAGAAAATCCATAACAAAGATTTCATTCTATGATAGAAAATCTCAACAAATATTTCATTTTGTAGAATAGGGTAGATTTCATTCTATGATAGAAAATCTCAACAAAGATTTCATTCTATGATAGAAAATCCATAACAAATATTTCATTCTATGATAGAAAATCTCAACAAATATTTCATTTTGTAGAATAGGGTAGAAAAAATGAAAAAGGTATCAATCAAAAGTATCAACCATCAAATATATTGAAAACAAACCCTAAGATCCTAATCTCAACAAGGATTTCATTCTGTCGAATAGGGTTACGGGTATTTAAAAGATTTTTTTGAGGTCAAATAAAATAGTACTAATAAGCTATTCCAATTTATAGTATAGATGTAATGACAGAAAAATCTCACAAGGAATTCATTATGTGGAATAAGGTTATAAGTATTTGAAATATTTTTGAGCTAAAAGTGTACTTTTATATTTTCCCTTATGAGTTTAATAATCTATTCTAATTTATAGTATTGTTGTAATTACAGAAAATCTCAACAAGAATGTCATTCTGTAGAATAGGGTAGAATCAAGGGAATAGGCATGAATCAATAGAATCAACCATCAAATATGTAAAACTCAAACCCTAGGACCCTAATCCAACAATGAAGCACAAATGAACATAGAAATATAAAATAATAAAATAATATTACCAACAATCTCTATGCCATGGTTAAATCACCTTCATTGCTCTTCTCCATTTTACTCTATATCAAAGATAGTAGTTGCAGTTGTCTAATTAACATCATTTCCTAGAATAATTATCATTATGATGAAACTAAGTATTGTATCCATAAACAGTATTTAACATATCTATGCAATTCAAAATTGAAGTACAAATAGTCTATATCTACCATGGTTAGTCCTTCCTACTGATTTATAAATAACATCTAGATTAAATATATTTTAAAAGAGAACACTTTGATCTATACTTAAATTAGGATTGGTTACTTCTAATGTCTGACTACCTCACTAATTAGATTATGCTAGGCTGTAAATGAAATTTGCATGCTCAGGCATATTTGATAGCAGCATTCAGAGATTAGTGCAGTCTAGAGCCAAACAGATAGGGTATGGAGGATGTTTATTTGCAGGAATTTGATCTTAATTCATTTGATGCTATTCATCTATTATCTTTCTGTTCTTATATTTAAAAAAGGCCAAATATTAATGCTAGTGAGAGTTTCACGTGAGTCGCTATATTCCTCTAAGTGATCTTTGGTTTCCTTCTTCCTTTTTCTTCTTTCACACGATGATCTCTTGATTGACCATTTGTGTTCCTATTTCTATTGTATGGTAAATAATGACTCTTAGCAAGACGTGTATTTGTGAAAAAAGTGTATCTTCATGGTTTCATTATATCGCTTAACTTAAATCGATTAAGGTTTAACAAAGTGTAGAATACATATATCATCCTAAAGAAATCATGTAACATGAGTGTAGAAATATAATATTGTTTTATGAATAAATTGTCTAATGTCAAATATGCATATATATGTTTTTTATTAATTTCTCCCTTTTGATCGATTTATCTTTCACGCTGGGCATATGAAACCTCCCCAACAAGATAGACCATTGAGCATGAGAAGGGAGATGGGAGATCACAAGCTTGTGATGACACTATTTTCACAGGAATGTGAGGAGAAAAACTAGTAGAGTGCCAACATTAGAGCTTCAACAATCGAGAAAGTGTTGTGAAATGAAGTGTGGATTGCTTAAGAGAGACAAATTGAGTGTCTAGAGAAAGAAGAAGTTGGATTGAATGAGAAAGATAGATATTTGAAGGAAAATAGAAGCCCAAAAGAGCTATTCAAGGTCATTCAAGGGTACAAGGGTGATACTCTTCATCACCAATGGAGAAGTGTAATGCCTCTACAAATTCTAGAGGTGGGAATCGTGTTAGGATGGCAACATGTTGCTCAAACATCTGTTTGTCGTGCTAGTGTCTCCAAAAAAATTCCCCCATCGTCACTACACACTGCTGCCAAGTGGATGGAAAGCAGATGGATTAGGTGGAATAGCATTTTTGGGTTTGATTTTCCTATGGTAAGGGGTGTAAATGGGGAATTTACATGCGGTGCAAATTCTCTTGCCGAACTTTTCAAAAAATCCTCTGACTAAATTAATTAATTGGTTGATTTAGGCTAATTAATCCCCATTACCTTACCCTCCAATGTTTAATTTTACTTTATCCCTTAATCGTTGTCTATTTAATCATAGTCATTGAAATTGAACACATGGATCACAATATAAACTTGTCATCATGTGACAAGTATCCCTCCCAACTTTTTACTCTCATATGTGAAAGGATGCAAAAGTCTACATTTTTACAATTGGGAAAAAAGGCATGCGTACACCCCAACTGTACACAGCTGCATAATATCGATTGTGTTGGCACCTACAGTGTAAGAATTATTCCTTAGTTTTTAAAAATAACTTCTTAAAATAGTTACACATCCATTTTTTAATTTATTTTTTATAGCATCGATTGTGATGGTACTTAGAGTGTAAGAATTAGCCTATAGTTTCTTAAAAGGGGAGATGATTGATCTTAGAGTGTAAGAATTTGTCTGTAGTTTCTTAAAAGGGGAGATGGTTGATCTGATAATTCATAATTAAATGAAATGAATTTTTTAGATTTAAAAATCCATAAATTATGTGATATCGTATCAACACACAAACAAAACATATAAAAAAGAAGCATACTGAAGTGGCATCATTTGATGATGTGAACCTCAACTTTAATTTTAAGCAAGTATCTTATTATGTAAGCTACTATGAAAAACTGTTATTTGAAATTACCATTTATTAATTTGAGAGGTACAACATTAGAGTGCTCAACTATTAGGCAGGTCATCTCGAGTATGAATACATTTTCAAATAATACAAGATATTTTATTATTTGAACTGTAATTTTTACAAATTTGAAAAGGACCCACCAATTAGACACTCTCATTCAATAAATTTATGAGGTGCAATGTAAATGAATCAAATTTTACCATGACTGATAGGTGCATGCGCCAGAACTACACTTTTCATTTCTAACGCCTAATCATTTACAGTAATTAATTTAAAATATGGAAAAAAATAATAATTTTAAATCATGTTTGATTTATTATTATTTTTTTTATATGACTTGTTCTGGAGACGCTTTAAATATTAGTTTTGGGAGTATGTCTAATAGTTTTTTTTTTTTAAAATCCAATTTACAATTACTCTTAAAATCGAAGATTAGGCAAGAAATAACCCTCTAAAATTGTAGAGGCAATTCAATGACGGGCTCATCAAGCACCAATGGGTTACATTATCTTCTTATAATTGTTTCTTTTTTGTGGATACAATTTTAAAGATTTTATAACACCGGGAAAACTACCACATACAGAAAAGGATTGAATATTACTAGACTTGGCAGCTTTGACATTAGGATACACTTTGTTGATTTATAATTTGAAAAGTAGTCAGCATTCAATTTTTTCAGACCGTCACCTGTAAAGGATAATTCAAAGCTTTCATATTCCGTGTACTGTCACACTCGAATAGCTTTGAAATTCGACATTATATTTTAAAAGCTTCCCTCAAATGTAAAATGTGCTTCAAATGTGTGGTTTGAGTTCAGAACATTACTATATCATCTAAGATTCTAGCCAATCATTATACAGACTTGAACATCTCCTAAACGAAAAGTTAACTCCTGAAAAATATATAAACAATATATAGCTGCTGATTGGTTGATTCTAACATCAACAGATAATATTTTCCTGTACGTACAGGTAAGATTTAGAATTCAAAATTAATTAATGGTCAATACATTGAAACATTGTGCAAATATTAGCTGGACGGGCTAAGGATTTAACTGTATAAGAGTCTTGCATTAGCTCATTTGGTGAAAAGAGTGCTAAATTTTTGAATTTAGATTACTATAACTTGGAGTGATTTAATAATCCCCAAAGATTTTTTCAATTCAAGACAACTTGAAACAACATAGCATTACACAGAGTTTTAAGAAGTTTATACCATTGTCAAACCATGAGAACATACATTATCTCTATCAGTGTGCCCCATTATATATTTTTAACACGATCCCTTAATCAACTATAAATTTCTGCTATATTGTCATTAAATGCTTTGCATAGTTTCCTAGAAAATATTAACAGTCGAGTACAGTTGAATACTAAAAAAAGAGTGACAATGCAGGGAAAAAGTGCTCAACAAATGGAAGTTTCTGCAAATGGCATCTAGTTCTTTATTGCAATAAGATACATACTTTATATTAATTGAAACAACTAGTTCAACCCAAACCTTAAATCGTGTGGTAAGCACACAATGATAAGCTAAACAAGAAAGCCAGTGGAGTCCAATATAGGTGGAGTACAATTATTTTTTCCTATGAAAAGTACACTTGTTTAAAGATTATACTTCTGAAAAATAAGGGTTGCACTAAAGTGGAGCAAATCTTACGGTATACCTATTGTAATATTACTGTCTATAAAGGCATTGGTGTTAAACTACTATTTAACCAGACAATTAATAATCAAAGTTGGAACAAAACAAAATGCTTCAACAGTCAGGAATAATACTTGCTCATGGAGCCACAGATTGCATTAAATATTTGAGTTGTACTGATTTGACTACTGGGATAACTGCTGGTTTCAACCACAACACTCTGACCCTGAAGTCGCAAGTATTCACAGATATCTTTTCTGTAGCGCTCTTTTTCTTATATACAACGCTCTTGAGAAGGCTGCCATAAAAAAAAAAATTAATATATACACAATATAAACATTTTGTATATATGGTTATAAGTAAAACACTAATTTTGTCATCTACATACAAGTTTTTCATTCTCATAGCCAGTTCTGTTCGGCCTTGGTGCATTAGGATCCTTCCTAATCATTGGTTTCTTTTTCCGCCTACGTTCAATCTGATGTTCCGTGACAGAGGCTTTGAGCTCATTACCCATGCTATTCATAAAGGGAGATACAATTGCATGTTGTGGTAAAGTGCTGGGAGCAACATGGTAGAAAACACCCCTCATTCTCTCTGTCCCAACTGTCGCATTGACTAGGTAACCATGTTCAAATTTTCCGTCAACACAGCCAGTAACAATACTTCCAATAGATAATGTTGGGTAAACTGCATCAAAGTTGCATTTATGATTAAATTTATTAATATGCACAAATGTGTATAGTAATAATACAAAGGGAAGTCCCTAATCAATGAATTATTTAAAATATTCGTTACAAGCAAGGACCTCCAAGTGCTTGGGAAGAATCAATCTTCTGCTTTTCATATCTACGGATCCAGAAAACAATTGGCCACATTGGAACAGATTTTTACGAGGGCCAGTTGTTTTCTGGATACGTGGAAGAAGCACTAATATCCCTCCAGATATTAAACAAGTGAGCGAGCTGGCCGGGAAAGTAGAGGAGAAGCAGCAGGCTCTGATCTGGTGCTCCAGATAGTTCTATCATTCTGTAGTTCTATCAGGCTCAGATCTGGCGTTCCAGATAGGAGAAGAAACTACTTAGAGAAAGAAGTTGAAGGGATGGAAGATTAAATCTGAGAAGGAAGTTGAAGGGATGGAAGATAAATCTGGGAAGGAACTTGGAAAGATGGCAGATAACCCTAATAGCATAACTCGACAGAGACACACAGTACCATTGGACCCTGAGGATACTACAGTAGTTTCATGGATGCTCTTGACAAATCAATCCCAACAACAGAATGATTTTGATGACTCCCTAGATGATTCGGAGTTAGATGAATTCGACCACAGCAAATTCTACATGAAAGGGAGAGAAGTGATGCAATTTAGGGGACTTGATGGAGAGTGCAACTCTGAGAGTTTTCATGAACAATGTAGCTAAAAGAAAAGCCGCCGCTAGAGGGCTATTGCTACGGAGTTGAATTGTAGGAACAATCATTAACATTTTACTTCAATGTTCATGTTGAAATGCTTCAAATTCATAGAGTTGAATTCAATCGTATAATCTTGATTTTAATTACTAAAGTTGTGCTGCAATTTGACTTAATATACTTAGTTGAAGCTCATTTTGAGTCTCTCTGCATGACTATGTCAATCTATTGCATTTATTGTTGTTGTGCTATTTCTGACTTTTCTCTTTGGATGGTTCTTGTCTGTCAAATTTTTTTCATGGTTTGGTGGTTCAACCAGCTCTTGATATTGTTTCTGTAGGTTTGCAATCATTTACAATGGTACTACTAATCAAAAATTCTAGAAAGTTTGTAGTTAGTGTTTCACGTAAGGACTAAAAAAATAAAATAAAATGTGGTCAAGATGGAATCCCCTTCCTGTGCACAAGGAGATTTTAGAAGATATTTTCAACACTAGAAAGTCCCGATAGGGAAGAAACCCATATCTTCTACTGGTTCCAAGAGAAAAAAGGACAAATAGGGAGGAAATAGCTGTCAAATTCTTCAAGTAGTGCCACACCCACCAACGGAGAAGGTTCATCATCTCTAATGCTTCCATCTGCTTCATTTCTTAAACATGCGAATGGAACCAATTGTGCTCCAAGCCTCAACTCGGTCACCACGGTAGAATTACTACAGAATGAAAGCACTATCGTTCATTTCCTTGTGTAAGATATTTATAGACTAATCTCAAGAAAATAGGAAAGACCTACTCTAACTACTCAACCAATACACAAAGAATGATCAATACATCATAAGTTGGAGTAGGTCTTTCCCATTTTCTTGAGATTAGTCCATAAATATCTTACACAAGGAATTGAATGATAGTGCTGTCATTCTGTAGTGATTCTACCATGGCAACCAAGTTGGGGCATGGAGTATAATTGGTTCCATTCGTCCATTCAGAAAATGAAGCAGATGGAAGGAATGGGGATGACGAACCTTCTCCACCGGTGGGCACAGAACTACTTTTAGAATCTGACAGTTGTTTTCTCCTGGTTTGTCATTTTCCCTTTTCAAACCAGTAGAAGATATTGGTTTCTTCCCTATTGGGACTTTCCAGCATTGAAAAAGTCTTCTAAAATTTCCTTCCGCACAAGAAGGGGATTCCATCTTGACCATATTTTATTTTATTTCTGAAGTCCTTACATGAAACACTAACTACAAAGTTTCTACAATTATTGATTAGTAGAACCATTGTAAATGACTGCAAACCTATAGAAACAATATCAAGAGCTAGTTGAACCACCAAACCATGAAACAAATTTATCAAACAAGAACCATCCAAAGAGAAAAGTTGGAGAAATAACACAGCAACAATAAATGCTAGAGATTGGCATAATTATGCTGAGAGACTAAAAATTAACTTCAACTAAGTATATTAAGTCAAATTGCAGCGTAGCTTTACTAATTAAAATCAAGATTATACGATTGAATTCAGCTCTACGAATCTGAAGCATTTCAACATAAATATTAAACTAAAATGTTAATGATTGTTCCTACAATTCAACTTCGTAGCAATAGCCCTCTAGCAGCGGCATGTCGTTTAGCTACATTGTTCATGAAAACCCTTAGAGTTGCACTCTCCATCAAGTCCCCTACATTGCATCACCTCTCTCCCTTTCATGTAGAATTCGCTGTGGTCGGCCTCATCTAACTCTGAATCATCTAGGGAGTCATCACAATCATTTTGTTGTTGGGATTGATTTATCAAGAACATCCATGAAACTACTGTAGTACACTCAGGATCCAATGGTACTACGTGTCTTTGTCGAGGTATGCTATTAGGATTATCTGCCATCTTTCCAAGTTCCTTCCCATATTTCTCTTACATAACTTCAACTTCCTTCTCAAATTTATCCCGATCCCTTCAACATCTTTCTCTGAGTAGATTCTTCTCCTATCTGGAATGCCAGATCTGAGCCTGCTGCTTCTCCTCCATTTTCCCGCCCAACTCGCTCAATTGTTTAATATCTGGAATGATATTCGTGCTTCTTCCACGTATCCAGAAAACACCATGCACATTTATATATTCTAAAGTGAATATTAACTATATGAGAAGCAAATGAGTATGCATAAACCTTTGGTTGTGTTGGAGAAAATCGGCAGATGCATGGCATAATCAATAATCAATGTTAACCGTGTCAATATTGTGCTAATAATTAATGTTTGATATCCGAGAATACAATTATTATGAGAAAGTAAAAGTTTTGAAATTATTATTATTATTTTTAAAAAATATTTACATAATGATTTAAAAATCTATATTCCCACTAGAACATGACATTAAAAGGTTGATGAGGTTAAAAGTTCAATGCCTTCTCCCCATTAATTGTATTTTGTCACAAATAACAATTGCCAAGAAGTTGATTTTTCTGATGGTCAAATGCGTATAAATTAATGAGGGCTTATGGAAGTGGTGTCAAGAAAAGTTTTCATAATGAGCATGGGCTTCCTTCTGCTCTGTTCAACATTTCAGAGCCGTCAGCTGCACATATGGAGTATGACTTTTATTCTGCGTTAAAGCGGGTTGATGATAAATGCCTAGCGTCACCAATAACTTAGAGTCAACCTACAAAAAATAAAAAATAAAAAAAATAATGATATCTTTTCCTTTATATGGAAGGAACATACCTTCAGAGTAGTCGTATGGTCAAGGTGGGTGTAGTCATATATTGCTGTTTTGATCTAACCAAACCTTCATATCCAGTTAATAATAATATTTAGATAGAAATCAGATGTGCTACCCCTTGCCGCTGATATTAAATTTCACCTTCCCCAATATTAATGTTACTAACCAACCTAGCATGATGATTATTCTGAAACTAAATGAAGAGACTTTGGCTTATGCTCAAACTGCAATGCGGTTGTTACACTTGAGGCAGCCAAGGGATGGGACCTTAGGGTGATCCGAACGGCACAAAGGCCACATCCAATCGATATTCTTGTCAACCACAATGAATAACAGTCACCTCTAACAGAGGGTCTTTTTGTTTCCCTTATGCCTCCTCTCTCTCTATGGTTGTCCTTTCAAAGAATAAGCAAAATAAGGAAAGAACAGACCTATGAAAGTGATGAAAGAGCTTTAGGACAATTGGGAGAGAAATGTAGATTTGAGAAGTTGAGAATAATGGTGGATACTTGTCAACTTGTAACACTTTATTCTCATCTTTACTCTCCTGATGTGTTAAGACAGTTATGAGCTTTCAGAGAACCTACTACTGTGGCTATCACTACAATCATTGTGACTGTTGAAGAATGGTGATGGTGAGAAGATAAGGATTGTGTTGTGATGCACATGTGAGAAATCTTCGGGACATTCATCAAGACTATCATAGGGAGAAACAAGAAACATAGGAATGCAAGTAGATGCCCAGCTACTTGAAGAGGTAGAAAAGAATGCTTTGTGCAGACTATAGTATATCATAGCTGGTTCAAAGAAACTATGCTACTCTAAACATTTTCAAAACAACAACCAGGTTGGGTATGTGGTATCTAGGATTGCAGGAGCAAAAGTAATGACCACACTTGTATCACAAACAAAATTTAAGAAGTATAGAGAGAGATTGTCTGTAAAAGCTGTCGTGGATATCTTCAGTTCAAATCTCAATTCAGAAAATGTGAGCAGGATCACCATGTTCCCTAACCTGGATGGTTTTGTGACAGATGGTTCAAGAAGGCCTATGTTGTCATCAAAGCAGAAAGTGTATGGTGTTGTGCTAAAGAAAGTTGCCATGATGAAGAAAGAAGGAAAGGGCCGATTGTTGGATGTGTAGTCAGACTTGGTGCCTACTCAGACCTTGCAGATCCTTGATGAAGCTTATGAGCGCTGCCAGAAAGTCTGTGCTGAGAATGCGAATGCTTACTACATGGGTACTATTTTTCCTACTAATGTATAGTTTTCTTTTCTTACTTGGTAAATTGTAAATGAATCTTTATCATCATTTCAATTCAATACTTCTGATCTAAGAAGTGGCTTACAGATCAAAATAAAAAATGAAAAGTAAAAAACCCAAAAAGTAGAATGTAAATTAGGTATTGAAGGCTCACTAATTGTTGAGCTTGTCCAAATGAAAAGAAGCGTGGGTGGGTGTCACTTCAACACCTTTCGTGCAGAGCTGCTATGATTCCTCCACTCCACTGCAAACATAACCAAATAGAATATCAATTCAAGTTAGTGTGAGGTTCTGAAGAGCCTTTAAGCTTCAAGATTGAGAGGATGGTACCGACCCAATTTGCTCAGCAACAATTTAAACTAAACCAGTCAAAATCTTTGAAGGGCTTTTGGAAACGGTCTCTATTCTTCCCTTTACTTCAAATTCCAATCCAAAACTATGTACACAACGCCTTCGTCCATGTGAGAGAAATATAAGTTTTCTTAACATTTATTGCTAACAGTGAATTTTTGGTGGCCGAGTAAATTGGAGGGCAAGAACGGAGACCCCAAAAATGGTGCCAAATGACACAAGTGTAGCCAAAGCTAGAGCCATACCTGGGGACATAAAGCAGCGTCCAAAATCTGCATTTTGTGTACTAACCTAAGACAGGTAATTGAAAAGAATTTCTTACATTTAAATTATGTAGGCTATCTATTATATATTTTTTTAGTGAACTTGATGTGAATATTTACATTCATTATTTATTCCTTTCTACACTTGTTTTCTATATTTGATTTCTTACACTATCTAACATTTTCTCCTTTACTTTAGTTATTCTTGACTACTTTAGCATCATACATTAGATTTAGACTCTAGACAATTATTTACTTTTATATCATCGTACCAACACATTCTTATAAAACTATTAAATTTCAAACAACTAGAAATACATGTGATATATCACTACAAAAATTATATGTGGACTTTCCTTCTTTTTTCCTTTTGCATTCATTAGTATAATGTCCTAGTTTATCATATTCATAAATTTTGGCCTTTTGGTCCTTCCTCTTTCTATGGTACCTCTATTATTATTGTGGTAGCCTCCCCTACCACCTCCTTCTTGATAGTTATCGTGGCAACTCATGTAGGGACTTACACCTTGAATTTGTATTACCACACAGTGTATATTATTAAGTGGTGCTATACTTTCTCTTAATTAAAGTTCTTGCTAGCCATGGGCCAAATAGAAATTTAATTCTCTTATAGCTAAACCCTATGCTCTATCCATACACATCCAAAAAATGATTCCCTACTCAATTCATGAGCCATTGGTTCATATTCATCTTTTTCATGAAGTAACATTAAATACATATTGGTCGCACCCATAAAAGGATATGAAAATCACAATAAAACCTTTCCTAGGAATTGGACATTCCAATAGGCGACTAATATCTCTCTATGGACGTTCATTTACTTGTCAAACCAGGGGACATATACTTTAAATGGCGCAGAAAAATATATGCACTAAGAACTGGTTTTGGTCAAATCTTAGTAGAAATAAATACTGGAAAGGAATTCTATCTACGCTACAGGAAGGTAATGTAAAGTTCTTTAACTCAACTATGATTTTATTAAAACAAAAACCATAATAGCTATGACTAAAACACAAACTATGAACTGGCCTTATCCTGCAAGAACAAGCATAGGGATGGATTCTCTATGCTGCAGGAGCAATACAAGACTGAGTTTGTATGAAAACTTCAAAGATGAAAGCTAACTAAAGATCAACAAAAAAGAACAACTAACTAACTAGCTACAGTTACTTACTAAGTGGGCCCCCTTAGCAAGCATCTACTGATTATGCAGGTGCTAGAATGAGAACTTCATTAAACTTTATTCATAAAAATAGAATGATATACATTGTTTTGTTGATACAAAAACTAACAACAAACTCTGTCTCTTGTCAAATAGATTCTGCTTTTCATTATCATATTGATTCTTACATGATATCTGCTATCACTATGCTTCTATCTTACTCTAGCTATCATCTCCCTTCCTTCTCATGCAGGAGGAGTACTTTATTTAAAATCAGGAGAGCAACTAACTAACTAACCCTATCAAAGAAAAACATGGAAGTAAAGTGTATCCTAGAATCAAGGAACAAACTTCATAAATGAATTTATGCGTTCAACCCAATCTGGAGAGAATCTACCGCTCCACTCTTTCTAGATTGACTATCATTAAAAATCTTTCCCAACGGTTTTGGTCAAAGAGTCTTGACCAGAGCTTCATCGAAGTCGTGCAGGAAATGGATTTTACTGCAAGGCCGAGATCGGCTGTGCTTGACTCGATCATTCTTCAACAACATGTGAAACAAAAGGTAACAAATGCAAAAGAAAAGGCATATGGAACATACACAATATCCGTTCATTAATCACATATTTAAATCTATTTCATCATTCAAAAACTATATGCGATATACCAATCATTTAGGGAGTCAACACGATAATAAATGTAATCAAGTCAACACAATAAACTGCAAGAATATGCAAATGTTTTGCTATAGGATATCCCCATAAAAGGTTTCAACAGAGTTTAAACAGCCATGAATAACAAAAGTAAAGGCATTAAAAGTTCATCATAATATCAAACTATGAGCATATTTTAGGCTCATCATTCTGCCCCCTACTTAGCCCAATGCTGGTCCTCCAGCATTAACTTTCCTGGTAGTTTCTCTAAATTCAGTGGTTGCAGCATGACTCTGAAATGGATTTCCAAACTTGTAATAAAATCCTCTAAAATCCCAGCACCTTTCATACCTTCGGTCTTCTAAATCATCATTAAGATTTGTAGCCTAGTGAGGATAGAGGGGCCACATTAGCATAGGAGGTCTAAATGTCAATGGAAACCACAGTTCAAATCTCTTTTGAAGTCCCAACTGTGTATATCTGCTTGATCGTTTAAGAGCTGTTGTGAAATTTAGGGGACTATGTGGTTCTGATTTTCTTAATCCAACAGTTAATCTTTCCCATCTTTTCTCACTTTTGGTGTATGCGAGTCTCCAAAATGAATATGGCTATGCCTGGAATTCATCATATACTTGTTTCCTGATATCAAATATTTTCTCTCTGGTTGTAACATTATTAATGCCATATGTCAAAGCAAACCAGTCTTTCAACATTGCATGGGGGTTTGAACTTTGAGAGTGTAATGGAACAGGCTCAGTTTTCTCAGCTTCCTCATATGTTTCCCACTGCCTCCCATAATTCGCCTCATTTGCTACCCATGACATAAATGCTCTCAAATGAATATCACCAATACATAGAAGAGGATTCCATTCTGTTTCAAATAGAATTAAAAAGTCATGTAAATAGAATTCACACAGAGAATTTCTTAACCAATTAGGGGCTGCCTGGTATGCTTCGTAAAATTCTTTAGCAGTGTGAAGTATAGGATCTTGATTTTTGGAAATTATCATTAATTGGAACCATAAGAACTATTCCTTAAGGCACAGAGCATAAACTCTGGGTGGTGGTCTGCATTCCATAATCTAACCAGTTACTTTTAACATTTCATCCATTTTTGCTTTTAACTCAACAATTTCCTATGTCTAACTTTCAATTTCCTTTTTCAGTTTCTTTCTTTCTACCTCCCATAGACTTTGTTGCATGTCAGTCTAGGCTATGTGTCAGAAAGTCAGGGTTTGCAATGTAACTGTTTCCCAATTAGCTTTAATATATTCCAGAAACTCAATTAAAAACATCTTCTTATACACAACAATGGCTTTATAAGTTACAGGGTGAAATATAACTTCACTAGGCACATTCAATTGTTCAGTCCGGTCTTGCTCTTGCGGCAAGATGAATTCTGGTTACTGCGATGGAGAAGACTGTGTTTTCTTTGAAAACTGCATAGCAGCGGTAGCCAAGTTATCAAGATTTGGTAACCCTTGCTCATTATGCCTTATTTCTTTTGTCTCAACTTGTTCCTCTTTAGGAACGAATGAACTTTGTGCAGCATTTTCGGACACATTCTGAGAAACATCAAATTTAGACTCTACAGACCCTTCTGAAATTATAATAACCTCTGGTTGAGGTGAAGCAGTGGAGGTCTTGGATTGTTTCCTTGTGGAAACTCTTCTTGGCACTGATGCGGCTGTAGGAGGTGTTCTGGTAGCCTTCCTCTTTCTTGTCTGCTCAGAGGGCTATGCCCTACCAGAGAATGATGGTGAACTAGTGATAGCAACAAGTGTTGTTGTAGGAGAGATGGCTACAAGGGATGATGCTGCAGGAGAAGGACATTGCCTCTTCTGAGAATGAGGATCAAATTTTGGGGACCCTTCTGCCTTTGTTTTTCCCTTCTCTCTCCTAGTGGTAGACCTAGTTTGTACCCTAGCAGAGGATTCAGGTGTGAAAGCTGTAGGACCAGGTGCTATAGGAGTAGCTAACCCTTGCCCTATTCTACTGGTAGACATAATTTCTTTCTTCTTTTTCTGAGGCTGTGGGGTAAGTACCCTAGGGGGTTGTGGAATTTGCAAGCTCTTTTGGGCAAAAAATTGTTGCGAGGAAAGAGGTGAGACATCTCTCAAAGAGTGTTCAATCAATAATTTGATAAGGTCATGGTGAGCAACAGAATTATCTTTCCCCTGTTGGCTTCTATGGGCATTTTGTTATAGAAATTTTAACAGGAAATTTGGAACATTTACAACTAACTCATGCCTCATATGGCTTAATAATTTGAAATGATAAGAATGCAGGTAGGAGAAATGACCTTCACAGGTTAAATACCTGATTATGTAAGTAGCATACTCTGAATAAGGAGGAGGTAACGATACACGCTTGCATACCTGCTTGGAGACTTCCAAAGGTCCATCAGTGGGCATTGAAATCTCAGCCCTTATAGCTGCAGCGTCTGAAGAAAAATTTTCTCCAACGGCTAAAAGCCCAGTTACTTAAGCAATTCTTTCTTCAATTGCAACAACCATTAGACCCCATACGGTGGCTTCCCCTTCAGAAAGGGTTCTCAAAAATTCTCTAGCAGCCTCCTCATCAAAAGTATTTAAACTCAAGAAATAGTTTAACCATCCACAAAGGCTGAATGCATGGACTGTTTGAGGATTTTGCAATAATAACTCATGAGCTACAGGCTCATGTCACACCAACTGACCACCCATGTTCACAGTTTTCTCGTAGCTAAACTCAATTCCTTGCTAAAAATTCAAATTCCCTTTTTCCCTTTCTGCTCTAGTTTTTCTTCTGTCATGCTGTCACATTTCTTTCTTTTCCAAAAATGACCTTTTTGAACAAGCAGTCTTAATCGTAATTTACAAGAAAAATATGCAATAAAGAAGGACATGCAATCACATTTGGAAAGTACTAGAAAAGTATTAAAGAAAGTTTATTTGCACAATTATGACAGCGGCAAAAAGACAGTTTTTTAAAGGTGGATTATCCCGCCCCCTACTTAGAGTATAACATGTGTCCTCACATGTATTAGAAAAAATAGGCAGAGATCAGGTAATAATGACTGGTACATGCATAGTAGTAAATGAATACAATAAAATAAATCAAATATGTGATAACGAAAGATATGGCGTACCTTTGCATGTACGTGTGAAGAAAGATGACGGTGTCTACATGAGTTGACAGTTGGGAATAATATCATAATGAAGGGTGATGCAGACAGATGAAGTGGATGGGTGATGTGGGTGGATGAGATGAATAGATGGAATGGATGGATGGGATGGATGGATGGAAGATAAAGAAGTGAGATGGGGGCGATAAATAAGGATGGAGAAAAAAGGGTTTCCTTTTAAAAAGAAAACCTTTATTATGGGCATACTTTTTTCAAAATTACGGTGAAGCTACAGGAGGAAGGCTAAAGCCTTGAGCTGCAAGAAGAGTAGCGGGAGGAACCTGAATGAACTACTACATGAATTCTTCCTTTGAGACTGGTTTATGGTATAACCAGAGTCGGTGGCCATTAACTAGCAATTTGAAACGGACTGGATCAATTGTCACTAACTATACAACTTCGTTGTCGAACACATTTTCAACTTCATAGGGGCCAAGCCAGCGTGTTGTGAGCTTACCCTAGATTTCTTGATATCTAGAATCATATAATAGAGTCCAATCACTAGCATAAAATTTCCTGGTTCTGATGTGTTGATCATGCCATTTCTTCCTTTGCTGTTGGATTGCTTTTGTATGTTGCAGGGAAACTTTTCTCATTTTGTCCAAAGCATTTAGCTATAGGAGATAGTCCTTCTGTGTTTCAGATATTTCTATATTGAGTTCAAGAGCTATCTTCAAGGTTTTGTGCTCAAATTCTATGGGCAACATGGCTGTTTTCCCATAAAGCAGCTCAAAAGGTGTAAACCCAGTTGTTGTCTTCCATGTAGTTCTGTAGGCCCAAACTACTTCAGGAAGTCTATTGCTCCAATATTTTCTATGGATCTGCACTGTCTTTGTTAGGATTGCCTCAATTTCCCTGTTTGTTAGCTTCGCCTGACCATTGGCTTGAGGGTGATAGGGGTTGGACTTCCTATGTTTGATTTTATAGTCATTCATTAGTGCAGTGATCAGATTCAATGTGAACCGAGCTCCTTGATCAGTTACAAGCTCTCTGGGCACTCCAAATCTCATGAAAATTTGTTCATACAGAAATTCAACAACTTTGTTATCCCGAGCATGAGTCATAGCTTTGACCTCAACCCACTTTGTTACATAGTCTGTGCAAACTAGAATGTATGACTTGCCATTTGATGGTGGATCAATTGGTCCCACAAAATCCATCCCCCATTTATCAAAAGGGGTGACTATTACCTATGGATATAGTGGCATTTCATCTGACAAGGTTGGTCTTCCCATACGCTGACATCGGTCACATTTCCTTGTATAAGCCACAGCATCCTTGTGTAATGTTGGCCAGTAGTACCCTATTGTAAGAACCTTAATTGATGTTCTTTTTGCTGCAAAATGTCCCCCACATGGTTCATCATGGCAAGAATGCAAGATATCATAAGTCTCATCTTCTCTCACACATCTTCGCATTACTTGATCAGGTCTAGTATAAAACAGACAATTTGCAATCCATGAAAAGTTAAAACTTTTCTCTATTAACAATTTCTTTTCTTTTGGAGAAAAATGAGCTGGTATTCTGTTTGCTGCTAGATAATTGGCAATGTTTGCATACCATGGAGTATGTGCAACAATGGAAAACAAGTGTTCATCTGGGAACCTATCATCAATGACCTTGTGTTCAATAGGTGCAGCTGATTGAAGTCTTGATAAAAAGTCTGCTACAACATTAGCTCTTCCTGGTTTGTCAATTATTGTAATGTCAAATTCTTGTAACAATAGGAGCCATCATGCCAACCTACCAGAGATGGTAGGTTTGTTCATCAAATACTTGATTGTTGCATGGTTAGTATGGACAAATATCTGATAACTTGTGACATAATACCTAAATTTATTCAAAGCATACACTACTAGAAGCAATTCCTTTTTTGTAACAGTATAGTTGAGCTAAGGACTTTGAAGGTTCTTGCTGATAAAGTAAATAGCATGCTCAATTGAATTTTTATTTTTGACTTAAAATTACTCCTATACCAAAATCAGAGGCATCAGCATGTATGTGAAAAGGAAAATTCCATTTTGGATCTTGAAGAATAGGGGCTTGAGTAAGCAAGTCCTTTAGTTGCAGGAAGGATTTTTCACAAACCTCTGTCCACTCGAATTGAGAATCCTTAGTTAACAAGGCATAAAGTGGACTAGCAATTTTACTGAAGTCTTTTATAAACCTTCTATAATACCCTGCATGTCAAGGAAACTTCTAACATCTTTTTGTTTTGCAGGAGTTTGTAAATTCTGAATAACTTCAATTTTAGTAGGGTCGACCTGAATTCCATTTTTTGAAACATGATGACCTAGAACAATACCTTCTTCCATCATTAGAAAACACTTTTCACTGTTTAGAGAAAAAAAATTCTCTCTGCACCTTTTCAATACCTTTTCTAAATTCACTAGTGCTTCTTCAAATGTGACTACATAGGTAGTGAAATCATCCATATAAATCTCCATACAGTCATGAGATATATCAGCAAAGATATTAATTACTACTCTCTGAAATGTTGCTGGCGCATTACATAAACCAAAAGGAAAGACCAAATAAGCAAATGTTCCCCATGGACAGGTAAAAGTGGTCTTATCTTGATCTTCAAGGGCAATTTTTATCTGATTGTATCCATTGTAACCATCCAAAAAGGAAAAATATCTTTTGCCAGACAATGAGTCTAGTACTTGGTCTACAAAAGGTAGTGGAAAGTGATCTTTTTTAGTAGCATTTTTCAACTCTCTGTAATCTACACACACTCTCCATTTTCCACCCTTCTTGGGGACAATGACTAGTGGAAAAATCTATTGACTATCAGAGATTGGATAAATAAAACCAGCATCAAGCAACTTTTGAAGCTCACTTTTAACTATTTCTCTAAGTGCTGGATTTACTCTTCTTTGAGGTTGTCTAACTAGTGAACAATCTTCTTTGATATATATCCTATGAGTACAAACTCGAGGATCTATTCCTTGCATGTCCCCATATTCCCATGCAAAAGTTTTATGCTGTTCTTGTAGCATTTTTAATAAGACAGCCTCTTGAGATTGTGACAGCTTGGTATTGACATTCAAATAATGACCTGGAGAATATTCTATTTGCTTCGTGAGATTACTCATATAATCTACAGGTGATGTTTATACCTCTTGTGGAAGCAAGTTATGAAAAATTGTGGGAAGTTTAGGCAGTGAACTCTCAAAATTTGGCTGTTGTAGGAAACATTCTAGATGGCTACCACTTGGATCAGATGAACTACCCGTATTAGAGTTATACTGTGGAATTTGAAAAACCAAAGCATCCTCACTCTGAAGTTGTGAGAATGGATCATTTTGAATCATTATTAATTGAGCCAAAGAATTGGCTTCTTCAGTTTCTTCCCCCACATCTGGCCAAACAGGTTGGGAAAAATTTGGTTGAGGTTTAGAAGGCGGATACAAAGCCAATTTCTTTGTGGACTGTCCATCAGAAATGGTCATATCTCCAGAATGACATCCTATAAAAGCATCAACAGTTGCTAACCATGGTCTACCAAGGATAACTGGATACCCTCCTAAAGTTGCCTTAACTGATAATATTGTGAAATCAGCAGGATACTCCCAAGATTCAAGAGTGACAATTACATCTTCCACCATCGCATCAGATTTAACTATGGAGCTATCTGCAAGGTACATAACTGTAGGTGTAGACCTAATGTTTGAAATATTCAAGGATTCCATAGTATGCTTTGTCATGACATTAATGGCAGCACCTAAATCAATCAAAACATTTTTTACAATTTGGCCATTTATATGTATCTGCACTATAGGACTTTCAGGATCAATATAATTTGGAATGACTGCATTTCCCAACATTATATCAACCAATTTCCCTAATACATGAATTATTTGAGGATCCTTTTTCTTTCATTCAGGCTTCTTCAAATAGGCCTCTTTAATAGCTTTTCCAAAAATAGGAACATCTTTAATCACCTGAAATAAAGGAATTTGAATCTGTACATTCTTGAGCTGATCCAGAATGTCAAAAGTGGGTTCTTCCATGGATTTAGATGCAGTACTTTGCAACCTCTAAGGAAAAGGTGGGTTGTCTTGATTTTGCAAAACAAGCTCCCTAGAAACTATATCAGTTATGGGCATATGCTCAGTAGGAACAACAGGTGTAGTAGATTCTTCAAGAGAAGAATATGGTATTTCAGTAATTAGAGGCAGTTTTGGAGTAGGTAAAGTGGTTCCAGACCTCAAATAGATGTCATTAACATTTAAGGCATAAGCTTGATATTGGTTGGCTTCAACAAGATACGTAGGCTACTGTGGCTACTGTTGTTGCTTATTATTAGGATTTGGCAACGGCTGGGTAGGCATAGGCATTTGTTTTGGAGGTCCAGGATTCGTGGCAGTTGTTGCAGGAGGTTGCATGAGGGCCTGTGGTTGTGGCTGTGGAAGCTACAGGAATTTAGGGGACTGGTTTTGCCATTGCCGAGGGCCTCTCCATTAAGGATTTTGCTACCAATTTCCTGAAGGTTGGGTCCATTGCCCTTGTGGCTGCTGCCAACCTCTTTGAGAAGATTTCCATTGCGGGTTTTGATAATTAGGACAACTTGGTTGAGGTGGATTCCAGGGTGGTGGTGGTCCATATGCATGTTGCCATTGGTTATTATAGCCAGAATAAAGATTACCAAAAGTTAAAGGATCTTGAGGCATACCTTGTCTTTGGGTCCATGGTCTCCTTTGTGCAATAAATAACACTTGATCATCATCACCTTCTACTGGCTTAAAGTCAGTAGGTAGTTGCCTAGCTTCCAAATTAGCCACCATCTTGCATTTGCAGTCATGCTTCTTCTGTCTACAGTATGGACAGAACTTGGCCAAAACTGCCTCAGCTTTCTCATGTTTCTTCCGAGCTTGCATGGTGTCCAGTTGTGTAGCCATATTATTAATGATGTCCTGCTTGAAGTCAGATAACAAATTTGTTATCTCCATCTGAGAAACTCCACCAGAAGAAGATTTCCCCACTGTAGCGTGATGACCTCGACCTTTCTTAACTATTACTCGAGAGTAGTTAAGACATATTTTCTTTATATCATCCCAAGGTAGTTGGGTTATATCACCTCCTCCCATCAGGTCCAGGGCATCTATATAGGCATCACTGATTCCCTTTAGAAAGAGTAGTTTCTGAGAGTCCTCATTGAGAGTATGGTTTGAGTTCCTCTTCAGTGAAAACACAAATCTAGAAATATAATCTTCCAAAATTTCATCCTCCTTCTGTTGAATTCAAAATATGTCATCACCTTTGCTGGCACTCTTACAATATTCCTTATACTTTTCAAGGAATTTCGTCTGCATGGCTGCCCAACTATCTACAACACCTCTTCCCAGGCTCATGAACCATCTGAGATCTCCTTCCTTCAAGGTGGAAGGAAATAACTTCAACTTATGGGCATCTGTATTGTAGTCATAACTGCGACAGAGGACATCAAACTCAAACAGAAAAGTTTCAGGGTCCTCTGTGAATAGGCCATAGAATTTTGGAAGTAGTGAAGAGGGTATATTCTTAAGATTGTCAGTATCTCATTGGGGAACAATGGGAAACTCAAATGTAGGAGGTGGATTATTAGGTGGATTATTTGCCATGTTTGCTTGTTGGAATATAAGAGCGAATAGATTTTCATCAGGTTCATTGTCAGCTGGGTCAAATGGTAGTTCAACAAATCGATTTTCAGGGAGGAACCTTCCTAGTGTGTCTCTTCTTCTTCTATGCATGTAATACGGTGAATAGTGGCTTGAAAGATTTACAAAATTTTTGACTAACAAACTAAACTAATGGTAAAAATGACTTCTAACAAATTCCTAGCTAGATGCCATCCCCAGCAACGGCACCAAAAATGGTCGTGCCCATAAAAGGATATAAAATCATGGTAAAACCTTTCCTAGGAATTGGACATTCGAATAGGTGACTAATATCTCTCTATGGATGTTCATTTACTTGTCAAACTAGGGGACGTATACTTTAAATGGCGCAAAAAAATATATGCACTAAGAACTGGTTTCTGTCAAATCTTAGCAAAAATAAATACTGGAAAGGAATTCTATCTACGCTATAGGAAGGTAATGCAAAGTTCTTTAACTCAACTATGATTTGATTAAAACATAAACCATAACAGCTATGACTAAAACACAAACTATGAACTGGCCTTATGCTGCAGGAACAGGCATAGTGATGGATTCTCTATGCTGTAGGAGCAATACAAGATTGAGTTTGTATGAAAACTTCAAAGATGAAAGCTAACTAAAAATCAACAGAAAAGAACAACTAACTAACTAGCTATAGATACTTACTAAGTGGGCCCCCTTAGCAAGCATCTACTGATTATGTAGGTGCTAAAATCAGAACTTCATTAAACTTTATTCATAAAAACAGAATGATATACATTGTTTTGTTGATATGGAAACTAACAACAAACTCTATCTCTTGTCAAACAGATTCTGCTTTTCATTATCATATTGATTCTTACATGATATCTGCGATCACTATGCTTCTATCTTACTCTAGCTATCATCTCCCTTCCTTCTCGCACAGGAGGACTACTTTATTTAAAATCAGGAGAGCAACAAACTAACTAACCCTATCAAAGAAAGACATGGAAGTAAAGTATATCCCAGAATCAATGAACAAACTTCATAAATGAATTTATGCGTTCAACCCGATCTGGAGAGAATCTAGTGCTCCACTCTTTCCAGATTGACTATCATTAAAAATATTTTCCAACGGTTTCAGTCAAAGAGTCTTTGTCGGAGCTTCCTCTAAGTCGTGTAAGAAATGGACTTTACTGCAAGGCTGAGATCGGCTGCGCTTGACTTGATCATTCTTCAACAACCTGCAAAACAAAAGGTAACAAATGCGAAAGAAAAGGTGTATGGCACATACACAATATCCGTTCATTAATCACACATTTAAATCTATTTCATCATTCAAAAATTATATGCGATATACCAATCACTTAGGGAGTCAACGAGATAATAAATGTAATCAAGTCAACACAATAAGCTGCAAGAATATGCAAATGTTTTGCTACAGGATATCCCCATAAAAGGTTTCAACAGAGTTTAAACAGCCATGAATAACAAAAGTAAAGGCATTAAAAGTTCATCATAATATCAAACTATGAGCATATTTTAGGATCATCACATATTTGTGTTATGTTTATCCCACTTTGTATTTTACAGTATATACTTACTATCTTTCTAGGGAATTTCTGAAGTTCCCCTCTTAGTTGGGTAGCCCTCTTGGTATCTTTAATTATCAAACATGCATTCCTTATATGCTCTTCCTTACTATTTAAAATTTTAAACAAAATTTTACATCTTCTAGGTGGGGGAGAAGTATCAAAATTCTCACCTTTCATTATAATTTCTTAAGTTTTAGTTGTGACATTAAATTTTCCAACTCTAATTTAAAATGATCAATTTCATCATTTCCTACTACATTGTTCTCCCATATATTTGACTAGGATTCTCTTACGGTGATTAATTCTACCACATTCTTATAGAAGAGGAAATATTCTCATATACTTTTACTATATAATGTGAGGGGTTAACCCTAAAATAAACACTTAATTCATTTCTCTTTTGTCAAGGTTTCTTCTAGTCTTATAACCATACTTTGGAATCAATGTTCATAATATTTTATTGATTCCTCCTTAGTTTTTTTTATCTTCCATATTTTATTGATATTTTTATTCATCTATTTGGTGAGTGGAAATTTGTCAAAAACAAGTCAATTATTTCCATGTTTTATCATGCTTAGTGTAAGATTTAATTCACCATCTTAGTGTCTCATCATTGAGGGTCTATAAAAATTATATAATTAGGTTTTGTTATTGTTGTGCCCTCAGCACACACGCCCCATTCGGAACGGGGACCCTCTTTTCTTTCGCCTTGTCGGGTCTGTCGGGGCCGCCTCATTTTGCATGCCCCTCTTTTTTGACATTTTGCATGGTCGATATTACCCTAAGGTTTCATCCTAAAATCGACCGTGGTTTCCCTTTTGGTTTTTGCTGCCCTCCAGGGCCTCGTGGGTTCCTTGGGCCTTTTGGACTCTGGGGCGGCCTTGGGCCCCTTCGGGCCCGGGCCTCCGGGGTTCCCTTATCGGGCTTCCCCCTTTTGTTCGCCGCCCCAGCGGCATTCCCCAGGCATCTTTCCGCCCTCCGGAGTCCGCCCTGCCGGTTGCCGTTCGGAGGTCTTCGGGGATTTCCCGGCTGGCCCCTGCTCCTTCGGGCCCCGAGGTCCAGAAGTTTGTGTCCGGACTTCCATCCTGGGATTGCCATCCGCGACGACGACCCTGCGGCGGCCACCCGCCCTTCGGGCCCCGGGGTGTTGCTCACCGCCGCTGTTCAAATGAAAGCGAAATCCTTCGGCGGTGAACTCTCCACCGCACCCCAACCTCCGGACCCCGAGCATCCTTTCGCCGCCGTCGTCAAGGTCACCTTAAATTCTCGTGGCGGCCGTCGTTGCGCGCCTTCCCGCCTGCCGGAACCTAAAGCCCTCGCCACCGTCGCCAACTCAAATTTGAATCTCACCAACCTTTTGGCACGGTCGTACATGCAATAAATGCTCACATTTATGGTAGATTGGGTATATAATATGTGGTCGGCGAAAGTCATTTTCATTGTTCGAGTTGTCCGAGTTTAAGCGAGTTGCGGAGTCAATTATCTGGAGCCCATCACGATTGAAAGTATTGCAAATCATCAAGATCAACATCACTCCGTCGACCCCACTGGTGTATCCTACTAACTTCCCGCTTGGAAAGTTGGAGTTAGGCCATCCTCGTCTGCCCTCTAATTGTTTTGATCTTTTTGTGGACTTTGTTAAAATGAACGATCAATCAAATTGCATAAAATTGAACATCACCCCGTCGCGCCCATAACCCACATCTTCAAATTGTCTGGAACCCATCGGAATTGCATTCACCAGCGATTCGGGGCTTTCCCCTCGCCCGACTATTCTTCACGCAGGGCGGACGGGCACCCCGGACCTGACCTTAATCTTCGCCGTCCGCCTTCGCCACTTTTGCCCCTTCATGTAATTACATTTTTTGATTCGCACTCTGTGCCTCCGGACCTCGGGTGTTGGGCCGCAGCTCCTAGTTTTCCGCCGTTATTCATGACCGGCGTGTTTCAGCATACTCTCCGCTGCCTTCTAGGCTCCGGGCCCCGGGCGTCCCCCCGCCGCTACCTTATTCTTTTGGAACCCCTTCTTTCACGTCCCTGCGACCTTCCGGAGTTCCGTCCCCGGAACTCCGTGACGGTTCCGCCGTCACTCATGGCGGAACCCTGCCGGTTGCCCGACCTCTGGGCCTTGGGGATGCTTTTGCCGCCGCCGTCGCCTGAACATTACTGAAACATCGCGGCGGCCGTCATCCCGCGGTGTCCCGTCTCCCCGACCCTGGAAGCCACTTCGACCGTCGCTGCCTGTACCTCGCAGCGACCGTCGTCCCCGATCTCCCCGGTGCTCGGGTCCTAATCCGTCTTTCACCACCGCCGTTCATGTCATCGCCAAATGCTTGCGGCGGCCTGCACCTCGTGTCATTCCACCTCGCGGGTCCCGGTCCGCCTTTTGCCCCGTCAGCTGCGAGTTGCCATAACTTCCCGGCGACTGTCATCTCACGTCCTCCCGTGGGCCGGACCCTAGAGTTCTCGTCGTCAGCACTGAAATGCATTGCAAAATCTTTCGGCGGCGAACCTCCGTTAGCACCCCGCCCTCCGGGCTTCAGTCTTCTTCTCAGCGCCGCCGTTCAAAATGATCTAATATTACACGGTGGTCGTCAGCTAGCATCCTTCCGGCCCCTGGGGCCCGGTGCTCCGAATGCCATCTGGTCTAAACTGTTAAACCGAACCTCATGTCGGCCGTCTTTTTGCCTCTCGGGCACCGGCCTTCGGACTTCTGTCGCCGAACTTCCTCAGCCAGACTTCCATCCGATGTCCTCCGCCGCCGGCTTCCTTCCCTCGACTGCCTTCCGGCCTGAAACCTCCGGAGCTCCCCAAATCGATCCAAATCAATTCAAATTGAGAATCTAAAGTTGACCCACATCCTAAATCATGCCATTCTCCATCATGGGCCTCTTAGAACATCAAAATCTAACCAACGGGGGTCTCTGGGAACTTTCGGTCATGTTTTCCCTTCTTGGCAGCATTCCTGCCAGGGAAGTCCGGCCCTCTGGGCCCGGATTGCTCAATTGCCCTAAAAATGAAATCGATATCATCTGAGGATTAAATTTATGATGTATTGGAATAGTTATTTAGATGATATGCTCATAGTGCGGACTAACATTAACGTCATTGGTATTTTCTTGTGCTGACTTCTCCCTTTGCCTGTAGGATAGATGGAATCGGCCGCAGGAACTTCAGGGGCCTCTGCCGAAAGGGACAAGTGTAAGAAATCTGGGAGGGCCGCTCGTGGAAAGGACGATAAAGACCAAATGAAGTTTCAATTCCAAGGTGAACTGCTCCAGTCAAAGGTCTTTATTGACTGGAGAGAAATCTCAGATACCAATATCGGCTAGGTGGACATAGATGAGTTCACCCAGAGGGTCAAGGTCGACCCTAAAACAAAGAATGCCCTATTAATACGCCAAAGCGGGATTGCCAAAGCTGCCAACTTCCCTCCCTCTCTGATAGCACCTGAACTGGTAATGGCTTGCCGAGAAGCCTACCAAATAGATACCAGAACAATTGTGGATAAGGAGGGGAATATCCTTGCCGACATGTCTCCGGCAGGAATCACAAAAACATTCCACATTCCCACTTTCCCGCACATGCAGATCCCCACTTTGGAGCAGTGTCAGGTTGCATGGGATGCCAATCCATTGGGCTGCAAGAAGTCAATTAACATTTACTGGTTAAAGGAGAGACGGGGCAGCGCTGCAAAGGTTCCCTAGGAGTTGTTCCACAGCCACTTCCACGAGGATTATCACGACTTAGTGACTATGCTAAGAAGGGTCATAGGCCTCCCAGCAGCCGCCTACTTCCAAGAGTGGATGGCTTACTACGTTGAACAGATCATATGAGGGAATGAGGATGTGAAAACTAAAATCTCATTCGACTGGGGGAGTATTATCAGCAACTGCTTCCACGAGCAGTTCATAAATGTCAAGAAAAGCAACAAGTTCTACATGACCTCGTACCTAGTGTACTCCTTGGTAGGTCAGAAACAATATAGTGGACTCTTCATGGCGCCTGATGGGGATCACAAACGAGGGCTCAAGCCTTTTGACCGGTACCCTCAACTACAGTACCGCTACTTCAAAAAAGAGTATTGCCGTGTCAATGATGCCTTCATAGGCCACATTATCAGATTAATAGCCAGGGACTTCGAGAGAAGGGTATCCCACAGTGCTAGGGCACTCCTGAAGGAGTATGCCTTCTTATGCATTCAATTCCCCAAGTTCACCTACATCCGTGCCCAAGGATTCACGGAACGGCCGAACAAGTTGCCGAGATACCCGAACGATAAGATCATTCTCCTAGAGATTTCTCGGCAGCTTCAACATATTCAAATGGTCTTCGGCCAGAAGCACGTAGTAGGGATCACCTATCCCATGACCCTCGGCCAAGGCCAGTATCGATTGCAGACATCTCAATGCACCGGCAACTCAGAGAAAGAACTTAAAGAATATAACCTTGAATGGTACACGGCTCACCCACGAATGGACCCCCACAGCCATGTCAGGAAGGCGATAGGACCGGCATACACCCACCAGTACCATGTTGAAGATTTTTGGGTGGATTGTAAAGATGATAAGGAGGTCCACAAGAGACATTACATGCGAATGACAGTACAATTTTTGAGGAGGGTACAGCTATTTCTGGTGCCAGACCAACTTGAAGAGGATGAGTCCACCCTTGTGCACCTGAGGTACCCTACGGTTGCCGACCTGGCAATCCCCTCCATCGACTAGGACAAGCAAGAGGTCGAGGACCTGGATACTATCACGCAACCAATTATAGCTCGCACTAAGGAGTGGGTTGATGGACATGTAGCACAACTGAAGCTACAAGGGGTGGCTTTAACATATGAAGCACTCAAGAGCAAGCCAAGCACCACGGAGGACGTTACTGCCTCCCCATCAGCTGGTGAGACTTCTAGGTCTCCCCCCATCACCAGGTCCCAAAAAAGGAAGGGAGCATAAATGACACAGTCTGCAGACCCAAAAGAACAAGCAGCAAAGGATACGGGAGGCTCATCTCCCAAGAAGCTTAAAAGGATAGTGATCACAATAGAGGCATAGCCTCCATTGCTCCTTTCTCCCCCGACTAGTGTGCTGCCCACCTCTCAGGCCGCAGTCGCCTCATCCCCGCAGGTGGTGGACATTTCTGTCCACCTTGCCTCTTCGCCCCCGGCCGGGTCCATAATCAATATTGACTCTTCCTCGAGCATGACCACTTCCCCTTCCTCTGCTGCTGCCATGTCACCCATCACCTCCCTGCCTCTGGCAATGATAACATCGCCTGTTCCCCTCTCCACTATACCTGAGGCCATTACGCAACACCTGCAGAGTCTTCCTCCTGAGCTCTCGCAGCTTTTAATGGACCCTACTCTCCAAGCAGCCCTGGCCCAGGCCGTCGCAACATCTCAGCCTTCGCAACCGCCAACAGGGCCGCCAGCCATGGAGGCCACGATGCAAATTTCCAAAGAGTTGGAAGAGCTGGAATAGGAGGCTTCAAAGCCTATTGAAGAGGAGGCCAATGATTATTATGAGCAACCTGAATATGAGCATAGAACCATCGACAAGGTTGCCTACGAGGAAGAAGAGACAGGCTCTTCCGAGAGTGGGCATGGAGAGGATGGCTCGGGATCCAAGGAAATTATTCTAGTTTTTGATGATGATGTTGAAGAAGAGTTGGCCCAGTAGCCAAAGGATGTTGGAGAAGAGGCAGAACAGTCGCCACGTGGTAAGGAGGGACAGCCACCAGAGGGGCAGCCTGAAAAGAACTTACCTAAGGCCGAGACCCACATTGTGAAGAGCCCCGAACCCGAGGCTGCTGAGGAGAAGAAAGAAGAAGGGGTAGCAAAAGAACAAGATCCCATCTAGATATTATCCACCAAGCTGCCCGTCAAAAGCCTCATGTTTTATCAAGACTCTGATGAAGAGGAGGATGCTGCCAAAGGAAAGGGAGAAGCCCAAAAGGAAGAAGAGGTAGAGATCTTACAGCTAACGGAGACGGGTGAAGGCAGCCATGACACACCCAAGGATAAATCCGCCATGCCCGACTGGCTAGAAAAACAGCTTGAAAAGACTACTCCTGTTCTGAGCGACCCGAGGTCGAGATTGGAAGCCATCTTGGCTCGATCCCTAACCGTAATAAAGAAGGAGAAGAAGCCTAAGGTCTGTTCTCAGATAACCATGGATGCTTCTGGCTCCTGAGCTGCACAAGTAGCGACGCCAACCATTGGCCAGGCCAGAGTTAGTTACAATATCTCCACCATCGACCTAGGGATGGCCACCAGGGAATAGAAGGTCGGACATCTGGAGGAGTCAGCGGCCACGGTGGTGCATCTGATTAAACAGGACAAGGTCACCAAGGATGAGCTAAAGGCACAGGTTGCTACCCTAACTGACTATATCCAGCAGTGCTCTTCAATAGACGACCTCCCCACTACCTCTACAGCCGTGCCACAGCTGCTCTCCAAGGAACAAATAGATAAGCTAGAGAGGAGGAAAAACTTGGAGAGGACCACTGAGGATTGGTTCCAGCAAGTCATAAACATTGGAAACGTAGGGATCGACTTGGCTGTGCAAATAGCCAACAGGTTCCTGAGCCTGATCCAATCCCTGGAAGGCACAAAGAAACTCTGCACCAGCTTCCCTGTGATCTACGACTCTGCCTTCCCAAGGGTTGAAGCCATCCTTCGAATGCTAGAAAGCACGTGGGAAGAGAAGTTAGAATTGAAGAAGGAGGATCACTGGTTGGTAGACATATGGCGCAGAGACCTCATCAACCGAAAGGAGAGGATGGAACAGATTTTGAACAAGGTAGATCCAGATATAGAGTGGATCAAGGAGATCCGAGCAGAGTGCACCCAGTATCTTGAATTAATGACATTCCATGATATGCCCACGGTGCAATTGGATGCAGAAAAGGTTAGGTCATACTTTGAGGAAAAGATGAAGGACGGGATAGCCGGAGATATCACAACAGACTTCCTAAGTTTCGCTGCCCGTGCCTTTGACAGATCAGAGCTGTTCAGAGATCAGGGCTCAAAGTATGACGAGGATTGGAAGCAACTGGAGGAGAATGCCAAAGAGTGGAGCTATTAGGCATTGAGATGCGAAGTCCTCGAGATCGACAAGCTCCAGGCCGTAATCCTCAAGCATATTGAACACGCAGCCTCCGAGGAGCAACAAGACAGCCCAGCCAAGGAAAAGGACCTCCCAGAAGAGTAGCTACAGCCAAAGAAACAGCAATTAGCTACAGGATGAAAAGGCAAATAGTGTCATCCACTAGATGACGAAATAGGGAAAAGACAAAAGATGTTTTTTAATTGTAAATCTATTTGGGGGTAGGTGAAACCCTATTTTGTAATGAATCTTGGTCACACAATTGTAATAAATCTTGGCCATTCATTTGAATTTTGAAAAGCTATAAATAGAGCACTCCCCTCATTTGCAAAAGTGAGAGTTGAGTTGTTGTAAAGGCATGCTACTGAAATTTATGAGAAATAGCATTGATTTGGTGCATTTCCTTATTTTCTCTCATGTCATTTGATTCACTTCTCCAATTTCATATGCTTAGCTTAGATCTCTTTGCTGTTTAGTTAGCTGTTCATGTTATTTGGATAATCTTAGGAATGCTATTGGTTGATTGTGAAAATTCTTGTTTTGTTGATGATCCCTTAGTCCATACTTTTTGCTATTTGTTGAAGGTAAATAGCTGTGCAAAGTTAGCCTGGACTTGATTTGAAGCTGCCCCAAACATTTATCTTTAGTTCATGCATGTATGTGGTGGATGAAGGATAAAAATCTACAACCCTTAGAAGATAGCACAATTTCCATGATACTGTGAAATCCCTGGTTAAGTGGGATATTGTTTTAAGGAATTGTCCATTGTAGGAACTCCACTGTCACTGTTCGTAGCAAGCTTTAGGCTTAGGAACTTTCCCTCTCCTTCGCTCTTTTTCACTTTCTTTAGAAACTGAACAACACCAAGGTTCATTGCACATTACAAGGCCAAATCTAACAACCAGATGGAGTTTGAGACTGTTGTTTGAACCTACAGCCAACACATAACTGCTTTCATGCTAAAAACTCCATTTTTGAAGATCCAACTTCATGCTTTGTGCCCATACTTTGTATTTCTATAAGGCTGCCTTGTGATTCCAGCAAATCACATCAAACTACTGAGGTATCTAAGCATCATCATGACCTGACATCCGAGAGACCTTGGGATAGTGTTCTGCAACTTGATTGTGGGAGATTGTCTTTCAAGAGAGGTAGTGTGCCTATGCACTGCTTGTGTTGAGAAGTGCATAAAAACACCATCAACAGTTATCATTAATGCCAACCCCACTCTAATGAAAGTCCAAGGTAAAGAGATTTATCCTTGGTGTATTTAGTAAAAGTATGGATATTAATCATATGTGCTCCATATTTCCAAAGGAGGTAAAAGTGTTTATTTATTTTGTATGGTTAGGGATTATCCTTTCTCCTAATCTATTCTCTACTCTTGGGTGAAATTTAACTAGCGCTTGCACCTCAACAAGGTGCAATGGTTACACCGATAGTAGGATATACTTGGAAATACATTGAAGGGCAGGGGAAAAAATTGCAAGAAAATGTAAATTACTTTTCTTAAGACTAACAATTTATAGAAAAATTCAATTGATGATAAGATACCTTGGTGATGGGATGCCAGAAGATTTGAAAATGAACAAATGGAACTTTATTTAAGTCAGGATGCTATGAAAATGAACAAATGGGACTTTATTTAAATCAGTATGCTATGCTAAATGGTTTCACAACATAATGTAACATACCTTAACATAATGTACAATTGTTGTTGGTTAATGATATACCTTCTCACTAACTGAAGAAATTGGTTACGTATAATACAATTGTCGGTGTTTGACAATGAGGTTCTATGATATATGCCATTTGTCTTCAAGACCTACAAAACAAAAGCAATGGAATGGTTAGATCTGTTGATCAAGTGTCGAATTATGGCAAAAAACTTGTAGCTTAACTAAATAGCCAAAATACATAATTATGTAAGAGGAAAATTAGAAATATTTTAAGCACTAATTTATTTTTGAGTTGTATAATGATTTCTACATATTTAATTTATAGTATTACTACTATTAGGAAAAAAATTTCTCAATGTATGAACAAAATTACCATAAGAAGTTAAATATATAAGAAATTGAAAATTTATAGTTGAGAGAAATCAATAATAGTTTAGTTGCTCAACAATGCATAATATCTATTACTCACAATAAACAAAACATACAAGAGTGTATTATTTAAAAGAAATGATTTCCAAAGATAGATTCTAAATATTGATGCTACTTATTTATTAACCCAATATTTTTGCTAAAGAGATTTTACTCTTCCTTTCATTTTGAAAAGGATTATTTATTTTCCTTTTCAAGAACAAAACAATTACCACACATTGAATGCATATGTGCAGTCAAGCCACCATGATTGGACTAACAAGATCCTAATCAAATAGGGTTCAATTTTTACAGCTTAGCATATTTAGCTTAGAGGCTAACTTTTAACATGTAAAATAAAATGAAGCAATATAGAGTCAGATGTTGGTGGCATCAGTAAGAATCATATATAAATTAGGAAATCCTCAAAGTTGTCATTGAATAACTTATTTTTCTACAAAAACTCTTCCATCTACATTTCACCTAGGTAGCATGGATTCTATAGCATACACTTCTTTCCTAGTGCTGTTTAGCATGGATTCTATGGCATACATTTTAATTATCCTTAATCTCCCTTTAAGAAAATAGTGATCAAATCTGGGTGACTTTATGAAATACAAAGGATAATTAAAATGACCTTAATGGATAATAGATAACTTTGGAAAATTTATATCATCAGACCATAAATCACCAGTAATATCAATACAGCAAATAACACAATGATCATCCAATTTATAATCACAAATCTGTTTGTGCTACTTCCTATTTCTGATATACCCCAATTGGAGTTGTTCAAGGCAAGTGATATTCTCTTATGCCTTCTCTTGATCATATTTTAGACAATAATGTCCTTAGGACAATTTGGATGAATCCTTTTTGGAAAGGGGATATCTAAGAAGTTGCCACACGAAGAAGATTCATTATGCTAGCCCTTCCTTTCCTATTCATAAAGGCTTAATTCTCAAATATAGAAATAGTGGTGTTTTCAAATCCCACAAGGCATTGATGTAGTCAATTGCTCAAACTCCATGAGGCAATGAAACTGTGGCGTAGTCAAATCCCACAAGGCATTGATGTAGTCAATTGCTTAAACTCCATTTTACATATTGGGCAAAGACACAACCATTTTTTTTTTAAATTTTAAACCACAACATGAAAACTACTAATAGTTGATAGCCATGCATTAGCATGACATGTAAACTACACACATTGAATTGGTACCTCATGCAACCTCGTTGCAGATGTGCTCCTCAAGATTAACATTATTATTTAATTACCATAAATTTCTATTAATTAAATTCAACAATAAGTCTTTAATAATTATTATCATTGATTGCTCACCAGAGAAATAATACTATTATTTGATCCTTGTTGTATATTTCCCTCATTATTTTCCAAAGGGAAATAATAATATTATTTCCACAATTTGAACATTTATGATATCCTCATTCTCCTTAATGATATTATTATCATTTCCATGATATAATTAATATTATTATGGAGTTACCCTCCATTTAAAATTAATCCATTTGATCAAAATCAGTATTAATATTAATATCATATTCACTCATAGTTACTAATTTTCAACACCATATTTACTCATAGTTATAAATTTTGAACACCATATTTACTCATAGTTATTCATTTCCAACACCATATTTACTCATAGTTATTCTATTTCTATATTTATGTTATTAAGAGATTACCTCCTTGTTAATCCCTTTTAAATATATTATGTAAATGTTATTGAATATTTAACAACAATATAGTTGTTCCATCATTGAATAAAAAATAATAATAACATTATTGAGATTAAATCTAAATGTTGTTGAATATTTAACAATGTAGTTGTTTGATCATTAAATAAAAATGAATAATAATATTATTAAGATTAAATTTAATTTTGAACAAAATACTACACTATTGTTAATTGATCATTGACCAACATTATCTTTATGGATATCGCATCAATGTTTATACTTTAAAATGATAACATTATTTAAATAAACTACTAATATTTCATTTAAGACTATTTCTAGTATTATAATCATGTTAACCTCTATTGCTAGAATAACAATTAAAACTCATGATTTACATTAATATTTTTATTACCTTGATTATTATTTTATATACTAGAGTTTCCCATGATATCATGATTTCTTCTTAAAATTGATAATATAATATTATACTAAATATTAAATGTAACAATATTAGTGATATAAGTATCATTTTTAATATTTGATTATTATACTCTAAATTTGTAATATAATATCATGCCCATTATTATCACTAATTTTATTAGTGATGTAGATAATAAGATTTAGATTGCATTTAATATTAGTATCCAATCTAATAACTCAAATCTAAATAAAAATATTCATATTAATAAAATACTAATATTAATAATTTTACTCATATCAATATATCAATATTAACAATATTTTTTATTATCCGGACAAAAGTCACACCAAAATAATAATAATAATATAATTTAAAAATATTATAACCAAATATTGATCAATGACAGTTAATATTTTATTTGCTGGATCTTCTTAAATTATCTATTCACCTCAATCTTTTAGATCTAATCCCACTATATGAACTCTCTACCAACATCCTTTTTTTTTCTTGCCCAAAGTCCATACTCTCTTGCTACATACGTTCTCTTTACTTTTTAATAAAATATTAGACAATATCACTATAACCCGTTATATCTGGTGTGCTTATCAAACCTTCTCTTTTATTTTCCTATATTTCCCATCATGCTACGGAATGATTGAGCGGCAGAATTAACGCGCTATACTAGTGCATTAATTTTAGTAACTTCCAAGGTAAAACAATAAATAAATTTTCTATATAACTTTTAAACTCCTGTGCGTCTTCAAACCTAAATAGGAATGCAGATTTATCACTTGTATTGCACTTGTTATAGGATAAATGTACCACGTACCCAACCGAGTCCTTCAGGCGCCACGTTTGGAAGATTAAGCTTTCTTTTTTGCCCTTTCTTAATTTATTTGGATTTAATTTCCTGTTGGAGTCCGCTGGCCAATGCTATTTTAATTTAATTCTCTCTTTTATTCTATTCACGCCCTAACTCTCTCTGCTGCACGGTGAGGAAAGAAGGCGGTGAACTGGAAGTGACATTAGAGTTTTAAGCTTCTTTTGCACTGCTCAGGTCAAACTTTTGGGTAAGGATAGTGTGAAGAAGGCAGCAGCGCCATGAGAGCGGCTTTGAACTTAATCCGCTTCCCTTACCTACTAAGATTTAGGCCACAATGAATGGATGAACATAAGGGGATGGCATAGTTCTTTTCTTTAAAGCAAAGATTATTCTTTCATTAATTCTGTATTTTTCTGTTATTTTACTTAATGATATTATTTTGTTTGCCCAATAGTGCAGGTAAAGGAGGGAGCACATTTTAAAAACCTAGATTCCCTAATCCATGTTCAAACGTTTTCTATACATTGAGGATGATTCTGGCAGGTCCTCACATGTCTTAAGGCGTTGCAACTGGAATGTCTTGTGTCTAGAAAAACAAGAAAGAGCGCACCGCCCCCTTATTCATCTATTTTTAAATTTCTTTTTTTGCTGATTTTGAGTTTATTCAGCTTTCTGCTCCGTCCATTTCTTTAGTGGTCTAAGAAATCGGAGACCACCTACAAGGGAAATCATTCCATAGACATCACCTTGCAATTAAGGAGAGCCTCACAGGGAAAACTGTGGGAAAAAACTTTTGTTGAACCAGACTTAATCGCAAAACCCATACACAAAGCCACAGAACCAAGCTTTCATTTAACAGATTTGTTTTAGAATGAAGTGAACCACAGCAGAAAAAGGATATAGCCACCTACAGATTCAAGAAACTATAAAACAAAATCACAAAAACAATGGCCGGTAACTTACCTCAAGATTTTGCATAAATTGTATCAGGTTCAGATTCCACAAACTTTGCCAGCGTCCACTCTACCTCTCTACCTGTGCCAAAATGAGAGCTTTGAAACAAGGTATGGTCATCGATCAAAGCATACATGCTATAGATAACTTGCCAGATGTTATAGTTGCAACTGCCCTGGTAGATATGTATGCAAAAATGTGGACGCATAGACAAGGCACAAGAACAGTATGCCTCCGAGTAATGTGTACTCATGGAATGCAATAATTGCGGGATGCACAAAATGGATTTGTTGAAAAGTTTTAGAAATTTCAAGCAAATGTAATTGATAGGTATAAAGTCGAACTCCACAGCTTTTGTCAACGTCCTCCTTCCTATGTCGAAATGAGTCGAAATGGGTGCTAGGGAGTATAGTATGCGCAACTTGCAAACTCCCCTCCTTTCACGTGAAGAGTCCTGGAAAATGGATGTGGTTTCATCCCTAATTAATGGCCATGCCCAGTAATTTGTAGTGGACTGTACATCGTATGCTGGGGATTTCCAACTGGAATAGTCCACCATCAGACAATAGACGCTAATTAAATTTATCAAATTTATATATATTCAATTTATTCTCTCAAAATTTCAATTATTATATGGTAACAAAACAAGGATTTCATTCTATAGAATAGGGTTATGGATATTTGAAAGATTCTTTTGAGCTAAAATAAAAGAGTACTTTTATATTTTCTCAACAAGGATTTCACTATGTAGAATAGGGTAGAATCAAGGGAAAATGTATGAATCAATAGTATCAACCATCAAATACATAAAAATCAAACCCTAGGACCTTAATCTCAATTGGGATTTCATTTTGTAGAACTTCCAATTATTGGAAAATTACAAGACTCTCCCGCCTGCATATATTTTACAAATATGAGTATTTAAATTTAATTTTTGAGCTAAAATAGAAGAGTACTTTTATATTTTCCATTATGAATTTAATAAGCTATTGCAATTTATGGAACAGTCAACAAAGATTTCATTCTATGATAGAAAATCTCAACAAATATTTCATTTTGTAGAATAGGGTAGAATAAACAGAAAAGGTATCGATCAAAAGTATCAACCATCAAATATATTGAAAACAAACCCTAAGACCCTAATCTGAATAAGGATTTCATTCTGTCGAATAGGGTTATGGGTATTTAAAATATTTTTTTGAGGTAAAAGAAAATAGTACTAATAAGCTATTCCAATTTATAGTATAGTTGTAATGATAGAAAAATCTCACAAGGAATTCATTATGTAGAATAAGGTTATAAGTATTTGAAATATTTTTGAGCTAAAAGTGTACTTTTATATTTTCCCTTATGAGTTTAATAATCTATTCTAATTTATAGTACTATTGTAATTACAAAAAATCTCAACAAGAATGTCATTCTGTAGAATAGGGTAGAATCAAGGCAAAAGGCATGAATCAATAGCATCAACCATCAAATACGTAAAACTCAAACCCTAGGACCCTAATCCAACAATGAAGCACAAATGAACATAGAAACATAAAATGATAAAATAATATTACCAACAATCTCTATGCCATGGTTAAATCACCTTCATTGCTCTTCTCCATTTTACTCTATATCAAAGATAGTAGGTACGGTTGTCTGTAGCTAGCTAAGGTAGAAATGAAAGTGAAAGGTCTCTTTTATAGAAGAAAGGGTAAAGGTTGATTTTAATTAAAATAACAATTTAATTAAAAGTGGGGGAAAATGACAAAATATTAAATAATAAAAATAAATATTTAATAGCAAGGGAAAGGTGGAAAATAATTAATTAAATAAAATGTATTTAATTATGGAAGAAGAAACTAATGAATAATTAAATAATTAATAATAATAATTTAATTATAATAATAGAAAGTAAAAATAAATAATTAAATAAGAATTTATTTAATTAATCAAAGGAAGAATAAAAGGAGAAATGAACTAATTAAATAATTAAAATTAATTATGCAGAGGAAGAAGTGGAAAATAATGCTTGTAGGCTTAGGATATTTT
>VDFB02135730.1:0-60425 GCA_007258455.2 Sequoia sempervirens | reverse complement strand
CTTCTCCTATCTGGAATGCCAAATCTGAGCCTGATAGCACTACAGAATGATAGAACTATCTGGAGCACCAGATCAAAGTCTGCTGCTTCTCCTCTACTTTCCCGGCCAGCTCGGTCACTTGTTTAATATCTGGAGGGATATTCGTGCTTCTTCCATGTATCCAGAAAACAACTGGCCCTCGTAAAAATCTGTTCCAATGTGGGCAGTTGTTTTCTGGATCCGTAGATATGAAAAAGCAGAAGATTCATTCTGCCTAAGCACTTGGAGGTCCTTGCTTGTAACGAATATTTTAAATAATTCATTGATTAGGGACTTCCCTTTATATTATTATTGTAAACATTTGTGCATATTAATAAATTTAATCATAAATACAACTTTGATGTAGTTTACCCAACATTATCTATTGGAAGTATTGTTACTGGCTGTGTTGATGGAAAATTTGAGCATGGTTACCTAATCAATGCGACAGTTGGGACAGAGAGAATGAGCGGTGTTTTGTACCATGTTCCTCCCAGCACTTTACCACAACATGCAATTGTATCTCCCTTTATGAATAGCATGGGTAATGAGCTCAAAGCCTCTGTCACGGAACATCAGGCTGAACGTAGGGCGGAAAAAGAAACCAATGATTAGGAAGGATCCTAATGCACCAAGGCGGAACAGAACTGGCTATGAGAATGAAAAACTTGTATGTAAATGACAAAATTAGTGTTTTACTTATAACCATATATACAAAATGTTTATATTGAGTTTATACTAATTTGTTTTTTATGGCAGCCTTATCAAGAGCGTGGTATACAAGAAGAAGAGCGCTATAGAAAAGAGATCTGTGAATACTTGCGACTTCAGGCTCAGAGTGTTGTGGTTGAACCAGCAGTTCTCCCAGTAGTCAAATCAGTACAACTTAAATATTTAATGTAATCTGTGGCTCCATGAGCAAGTATTATTCCTGACTGTTGAAGCATTTTGTTTTGTTCCAACTTTGATTATTAATTGTCTGGCTAAATAGTAGTTTAACATCCATGCCTTTATAGACAGTAATATTACAATTGGTATACCGTAAGCTTTGGTCCGTTTTAGTGCAACCCTTATTTTTCAGAAGTATAATCTTTAAACAAGCGTACTTTTCATAGGAAAAAATAATTGTACTCCACCTATATTGGACTCCACTGGCTTTCTTGTTTAGCTTATCATTGTGTGCTTACCACACGATTTAAGGTTTGGGTTGAACTAGTTGTTTCAATTAATATAAAGTATGTATCTTATTGCAATAAAGAACTAGAGGCCATTTGCAGAAACTTCCATTTGTTTAGCTCTTTTTCCCTGCATTGTCACTCTTTTTTAGTATTCAGCTGTACTCGAGTGTTGATATTTTCTAGGAAACTATGCAAAGCATTTAATGACAATATAACAAAAATTTATAGTTGATTAAGGGATCGTGTTAAAAATATATACTGGGGCACACTGATAGAGATAATGTATGTACTCATGCTTTGACAATGGTATAAACTTCTCAAAACTCTGTGTAATGCTATGCTGTTTCAAGTTGTCTTGAATTGACAAAATCTTTGGGGATTATTAAATCACTGCAAGTTATAATAATCTAAATTCAAAAATTTAGCACTCTTTTCACCAAATGAGCTAATGCAAGACTCTTATACAGTTAAATCCTTAGCCCGTCCAGCTAATATTTGCACAATGTTTCAATGTATTGACCATTAATTAATTTTGAATTCCAAATTCAAATCTTACCTGTACCTACAGGAAAATATGATTTGTTGATGTTAGAATCAACCAATCAGCAGATATATATTGTTTATATATTTTTCAGGTGTTAAATTTTCTTTTAGCAGATGTTCAAGTCTGTATAATGATTGCCTAGAATCTTAGATGATATAGTACTGCTCTGAACTCAAACCACACATTTGAAGCACATTCTACTTTTGAGTGAAGCTTTTTAAATATAATGTCGAATTTTAAAGCTATTCGAGTGTGACAGTACACGGAATATGAAAGCTTTGAATTATCACGGAATATGAAAGCTTTGAATTATCCTTTACAGGTGATGGTCTGAAAAAATTGAATCCACAAAAAAGAAACAATTATATCGGTAGTTTTGTCGGTGTTATAAAATCTTTAAAATTGTATCCACAAAAAAGAAACAATTATAAGAAGATAATGTAACCCATTGGTGCTTGAAGAGCCCGTCATTGAATTGCCTTTACAATTTTAGAGGGTTATTTCTTGCCTAATCTTCAATTTTAAAGTAATTGTCAATTGGATTAAAAAAAAAAAAAAAAACTATGAGACATACTCCCAAAACTAATATTTAAAGCGTCTCTAGAACAAGTCATATAAAAAAAATAAAATAACAAATCAAGCATGATTTAAAATTATTATTTTTTTCCATATTTTAAATTTATTACTGCAAATGATTAGGTGTTAGAAATGAAAAATGTAGTTCTGGTGCATGCACATATCAATCATGGTAAAATTTGATTCATTTACATTGCACCTCATAAACTTATTGAATGAGAGTGTCTGATTGGTGGGTCCTTTTCAAATTTGTAAAAATTACAATTCAAATAATAAAATATCTTGTATTGTTTGAAAATGTATTCATACTCGAGATGACCTGCCTAATAGTTGAGCACTTTAATGTTGTACCTCTCAAATTAATAAATGGTACTTTAAAATAACAGTTTTTTACAATAGCTTACATAATAAGATCCTTGCTTATAATTAAAGTTGAGGTTCACATCATCAAATGATGCCACTTCAATATGCTTCTTTTTTATATGTTTTGTTTGTGTGTTGATATGATATCACATAATTTATGGATTTTTAAATCTAAAAAATGCATTTCATTCAATTATGAATTATCAGATCAACCATCTCCCCTTTTAAGAAACTACATTCAATTATGAATTATTAGATCAACCATCTCCCCTTTTAAGAAACTACAGACTAATTTTTAGACTCGAAGATCAATCAGCTCCCCTTTTAAGAAACTACGGACTAATTCTTACACTATAAGTACCATCACAATTGATGTTATAAAAAATAAATTAAAAAAATGGATGTATAACTATTTTAAGAAGTTATTTTCAAAAACTAAGCAATAATTCTTATACTATAGGTACCAACACAAACGACAGCTGTGTACAGTTGGGGTGTACGCATGCCCTTTTTCCCAATTCTAAAAATGTAGACTTTTGCATCCTTTCGTATATGAGAGGAAAAAGGTGGGAGGGATACTTGTCACATGATGACAAGTTTAGATTGTGATCCAATCTGCTCAAGTTCAATGACTATGATTAAATAGACAATGATTAAGGGATAAAGTAAAATTAAACGTTGGAGGGTAAGGTAATGGGGATTAATTAGCCTAAATCAACCAATTAATTAATTTAGTCGGAGGATTTTGTGAATAGTTCGGCAAGAGAATTTACACCGCATGTAAATTCCCGATTTACACCCTTACCATAGGAAAATCAAACCCAAAAATGCTATTCCACCTCATCCATCTGCTTTCCATCTACTTGGCAGTGGTGTGTAGTGACGATGGGGGAATTTTTTTGGAGACACTAGCGCGACAAACAGATGTTTGTGCAACATGTTGCCATCCTAACACGATTCCAACCTCTAGAATTTGTAGAGGCATTACACTTCTCCATTGGCGATGAAGAGTATCACCCTTGTGCCCTTGAATGAGGTTGAATGGCTCTTTTGGGCTTCTATTCGCCTTCAAATATCTATCTTTTTCATTCAATCCAACTTCTTCTTTCTCTAGACACTCAATTTGTCTCTCTTAAGCAATCCACACTTCATTTCACAACACTTTCTTGATTGTTGAAGCTCTAATGTTGGCACTCTACTAGTTTTTCTCCCCGCGTTCCTATGAAAATAGTGTCATCACAAGCTTGTGATTCCAGATATTAAACAAGTGAGGGAGTAGGGCAGGAAAATGGAGGAGAAGCAGCAGGCTCAGATCTGGTGTTCCAGATAGGAGAAGAATCTACTTAGAGAAAGATGTTGAAGGGATCAGGGATAAATCTGAGAAGGAAGTTGAAGTTATGTAAGAGAAATATGGGAAGGAACTTGGAAAGATGGCAGATAATCCTAATAGCATACCTCGAAAGAGACATGTAGTAGCATTGGATCCTGAGTGTACTACAGTAGTTTCATGGATGTTCTTGATAAATATATCCCAACAACAGAATGATTGTGATGACTCCCTAGATGATTCAGAGTTAGATGAGGTGACCACAGCAAATTCTACATGAAAGGGAGAGAGGTGATGCAATGTAGGGAACTTGATGGAGAGTGCAACTCTGAGGGTTTTCATGAACAATGTAGCTAAACGACATGCCGCTGCTAGATGGCTATTGCTAAGAAGTTGAATTGTAGGAACAATCATTAACATTTTAGTTCAATGTTTATGTTGAAATGCTTCAGATTCATAGAGCCAAATTCAATCGTATAATCTTGATTTTAATTAATAAAGCTACGCTACAATTTGAATTAATATACTGAGTTGAAGGTAATTTTTAGTCTCTCAGGATAATTATGCCAATCTCTAGCATTTATTGTTGCTGTGTTATTTCTCCAACTTTTCTCTCTGGATGGTTATTTTTTGATAAATTAGTTTCATGGTTTGGTGGTTCAACCAACTCTTGATATTGTTTCTATAGGTTTGCAGTCATTTACAATGGTTCTATTATTCAATAATTCTAGAAAGTTTGTAGTTAGTGTTTCATGTAAGGACTTGAAAAATAAAATAAAATATGGTCAAGATGGAATCCCCTTCCTGTGCAGAAGGAAATTTTAGAAGACGTTTTCAATGTTGGAAAGTCCTGATAGGGAAGAAACCAATATCTTCTACTAGTTCGAAAAGGGAAAATGACAAACCAGGAGAAAACAACTATTAGATTTCGAAAGTAGTTCCATGCCCACTAGTTGAGAAGGTTCATCATCCCCATTGCTTCCATCTGCTTCATTTTCTAAATGGATGAATGGAACCAATTGTGCTCCATGCCCCAACTTGGTCGCCACAGTAGAATCACTATAGAATGATAGCACTATCATTCAATTCCTTGTGTAAGATATTTATGGACTAATCTCAAGAAAATGGGAAAGACCTACTCCAACTTATGATGTATTGATCATTCTTTGTGTATTGGTTGATTAGTTAGAGTAGGTCTTTCCTATTTTCTTGAGATTAGTCTATAAATATCTTACACAAGGAAATGAATGATAGTGCTGTCATTCTGTAGTAATTCTACCATGGTGACCGAGTTGGGGCTTGGAGCACAATTGGTTCCATTTGCATTTTCAAGAAATGAAGCAGATGGAAGCATTGGAGATGATGAACCTTCTTTGCTGGTGGGTGTGACACTACTTGAAAAATTTGACAGCTGTTTCCTCCCTATTCGTCCTTTTTTCTCTTGGAACCAGTAGAAGATATGGGTTTCTTCCCTATCGAGACTTTCCACTATTGAAAATATCTTCTAAAACCTCCTTGTGCATAGGAAGGGGATTCCATCTTGACCACATTTTATTTTATTTTTTAAGTCCTTACGTGAAACGCTAACTATAAACTTTCTAGAATTATTGATTAGTAGTACCATTGTAAATGACTGCAAACCTACAAAAATAATATCAAGAATTGGTTGAACCACCAAAACATGAAAAAAAATTGATAGACAAGAACCATCCAAAGAGAAAATTCAGAAATAGCACAACAACAATAAATGCAATAGATTGACATAGTCATGCAGAGAGACTCAAAATGAGCTTCAACTGAGTATATTAAGTCAAATTGTAGCACAAATTTAGTAATTAAAATCAAGATTATACAATTGAATTCAACTCTATGAATCTGAAGCATTTCAACATAAACATTGAAGTAAAATGTTAATGATTGTTCCTACAATTCAACTTCGTAGCAATAGCCCTCTAGCGGCGGCTTGTCTTTTAGCTACATTGTTCATGAAAACTCTCAGAGTTGCACTCTCCATCAAGTCCCCTACATTGCATCACCTCTCTCCCTTTCATGTAGAATTTGCTGTGGTCGGATTCATCTAACTCTGAATGAACTAGGGAGTCATCAGAATCATTTTGTTGTTGGGATTGATTTGTCAAGCGCGTCCATGAAACTATTGTAGTACCCTTAGGGTCCAATGGTACTGTGTGTCTCTGTCGAGTTATGGTATTAGGGTTATTTGCCATCTTTCCAAGTTCCTTCCTAGATTTATCTTCCATTCCTTCAACTTCCTTCTTAGATTTATCTTCCATCCCTTCAACTTCTTTCTCTAAGTAGTTTCTTCTCCTATCTGGAACACCAGATCTGAGCCTGATAGCACTACAGAATGATAGAACTATCTGGAGCACCAGATCAAAGCCTTTTTCTTCTCCTCTACTTTCTCGGCCAGCTCCCTCACTTGTTTAATATTTGGAGGGATATTTGTGCTTCTTCCACATATCCAGAAAACAACTAGCCCTCGTAAAAATCTTTTCCAATGTGGCGAGTTGTTTTTTGGATATGTAGATATGAAAAAGCAAAAGATTGATTTTTCCCAAGCACATGGAGATCCTTGCTTGTAACTAATATTTTAAATAATTCATTGATTAGGGACTTCCCTTTGTATTATTACTGTAAACATTTGTGCATATTAATAAATTTAATCATAAATGCAACTTTGATGTAGTTTGCCCAACATTATTTATTGGAAGTATTGTTACTGGTTGTGTTGATTAAAAATTTGAACAAGGTTACCTAGTCAATGTTACTGTTGGGACAAAGAGAATGAGGGGTGTTTTGTACCATGTTCCTCCCAGCACTTTACCACAACATGCAATTGTATCTCCCTTTATGAATAGCATGGGTAATGAGCTCAAAGCCTCTGTCAATGTGACAGTTGGGACAAGGAAAATGATGGGTGTATTTACAAATATGATCAAGGAAAAGACCGAAAGGTAAGCTAAAATCCCATTGTGTTTAATGACGGGTGTATTTACAAACAAGATCAAGGAAAAGACCAAAAGGTAAGCTAAAATCCCATTGTGTTTAGTTTTATTTTCATGCATTTCTAGATAGTTATAATATCTATTTTATCACTCGAATATCCAATAAAAAGGTGAAACTAGGTAAAGACTTTCCTAATCTAGTATGTGTCGTGACAGGCCAACTATCATTGGCTCAGGTACAAGACTATGAAGAATCAAAGAAAATCTCAACTACTACCATTATAACCTAGGTTCTTCTAGTACATGCCATGCGAGGGCAAGTATCATTGGCTGAAGTACAAGATTATGAAGAATCAAAGAAACCCTCATCTACTACTAGTGTACCTTAGGTTCCTCCTAATCCTTGAGGAACTATGCATCAAATTTTCATATGCATTTTCATTTACTATATATATCTTAACCAGATATGATATGGTTTCTATTCTCTAATAGTCCTCACCTAAATCTCTTTCATTGATTTTAAGAAAAGTCTTATTTTATTATATAAAATTCATTGATTGAGAAAAACTTCAAGTGGATTGTAACTCGATTTAATTTGGTAATTTTTACTTATCAATCAATACAAAAGTATGATTTAAGAATAGTACTTATCGATTATAGATTTAAGTATGATTGATAAGTAAAAAATTACACATTAAATCTGAGTCTACAATCCACTTGAAATTCTTCATAAACAATGAATTTTATATAATAAAATGAGATTTTTCTTAAAATCAGTAAAAGAGATTTAATGTGGACTATCAAATAAAAGAAACTACATCATATCTAGTTAAGATATATAGTAAATGGAAATACACATGAAAATTTGATGCATAGTTCCTCAAGGATTAGGGGGAACCCAAGGTACAATCGCAGTAGATGAAGGTTTCTTTGATTCGTCATAATCTTGTACTTGAGCCAATGATATTTTCCCTCGCATGGAATGTATTGGAGGAACCCGAGGTACAATGGTAGTAGATGAAAGTTTCTTTTATTCTTCATAATCTTGTACTCGAGCCAACAATAGTTGGCCTCTCATGGCACATACTCGACCAAAAAACTCTTTACCTGATTTCACCCTTGTATTGGATATTCCTGTGATAAAACAAATACTATAACTGTCTTGAAATGAGAATATAACTAAACACAATGGGATTTTAACTTTAACAAATATTACCTTTTGGTCTTTTCCTTGATCCTTGATCCTCCTTCCAGCGCTGTACCACAGCATGCAACTGTATCTCCCTTTATGAATAGCATGGGTAATGAGCTCAAAGCCTCTGTCACGGAACATTAGATTGAACATAGGTGAAAAAAGAAGCTAATGACTAGGAAGGATCTCGATGCACCAAGGAAGAACAGAAATGGCTATGACCTTTTCTTTGCTGAGAAACGAGCTAGGTTGAAGTCAATTCAACCAGATAAGGATAGAGAAATAAGCAAGATGATTGGAGATCTATGGAATAGTCTTTCAGAGGATGAAAAAATTAAACGCAAAACACAAAACACAAAATTAGTGTTTTACTTATAACCATATATACAAAAATTTTATATTGAGTTTATATTAATTTGTTTTTCATGGCAGCCTTATCAAGAGCGTGGTATACAAGAAAAAGAGCACTACAGAAAAGAGATTTATGAATACTTGCGACTTCAAGCTCAAAGTGTTGCGGTTGAAACCAGTAGTTCTCTGAGTAGTCAAATCAGTAGAACTTAATCAAGAACTCATACCATACCAGGAGCAACTTGTTCAGCCCTGGTTAGAGAGCAGCTCCATGACAAGAAGTAGTAACCATCAAACTCTTTGTTCCAGGAAATTCTGAACTGAATGCCATAAAGAATTTATCATCTCAGGACAGATATCCCGCTACTATTAGGAGTAAACTTAGTTGTACCGCATATACTCCATTTCCATACCAAATGTCATATAGGTCAAACAGGTAATGTTAAGTACATCAAGACTGTAAGTTTGTGGACATTAAATGAACTTTTCTTGCTGAAAACAAGCAACAAATTCTATCTGTATTACTCAACAAGTGTTGCCAATAGTCTCAACTTTGTTTATCAAATTGGCCAGTTAAATATTTAATGCCTCATAAAGAATAGATCAATAGTGGTATATTAATTCATGTTTTGTTTGTGTGCTGATGTGACATCGCATAATTTGTTTCTTTTTAAATCTAAATAATACATTTCATTCAATTATGAGTTATCCGATCAACACAAAACTTTTAAATCACAATTACTAATTCACTACTATTAAAAGTATTTAATTAAATCAATAAATCCTATTATATCATTGCATGTTCAAGGAACATTCCTCTCCCCTAATCACTTGACACATATAATTATTCTAAAAAGTTAGTGCATCTGTAACAGTCATTTTCAAAAACTGCAGAAGGAGTGGAGACTTAGCTTGATTGACTAAAACATCCTGTTGCAAGAAAGAGGTCAGAAGGTTGTAAATTTCTTCTCTCTTTTACAATGCTAGTCAGGTGAAACAAGGTTTTTTGACATGGCGGGGTTTGGAGAATACGGTCTGGGGAGCCGATGAATTTATGTCGTCGCTGATTGGTGTTAAATGCCAGAGTCCAGCCGACACAGAGAGAAAGGGAGACTTTTGAATGTATCATATTTTGTTAGCCATGAGAGGAGCCGCTAGAAGAATCATAGTCATCTGCCATAAATAAAGCCTGCGTGGGAAAGAGAAAAATCAACGCAACACTTTCCCATAGCTGCAAGGAAGGAACGTATATGGTTTTAAATATTGCAGTCTAGAAATTAGTATGAAATAAAAGAGTCACATAAGTGTTTTAAGGGAGTTTCTGTTGTGTGTAGATGATCTGCAGATCATCATTAGACTTGTTTTGCTTATTTAATATTTTTAAAAAAATTTGTGCCTGCGCGTCAAAATTTGTATGTAGAGAAGAAGTTTATTCATTGCATTTTCAGAATAAGGAAATCATAGAAGGAAGGATCTGTGAGTTTTAAGGGTTAATAAAAGGAAATCCTAGAGACTGTCAGTTACATGTAGTTTGAAGATGTTTGGATCATAATTGAAGCAGTGGAAATTAGAATTGTTGCAGCCACAAGCAATGGTAAATTTTATTTGAATATTTGAGAGACTCAAAATGAGCTTCAACTAATTACATCAATATTTATAATGTCTAATAGTTCTCTCAAATATTCAAATTGTTCTTGTGCTAACGCCTTTGTGAATATGTCTTCAAGTTGCTCTTTTGATCTGCAATGTTGTAGGTTGAGTTCTCCATTATTGACCAATTCTCAAATGAAGTGATATCTAGTGTCAATGTGCTTTGTCCTTTTGTGAAAAACATGATTCTTTAATAGTGCAATGGTGGACTTGTTGTCACAATAGATTGTAGTAGGCTCCTCTTGCTCATGCATTAGATCCTTCAAGATTCTTCGCATCCAAACTGCTTGAAATGCTGCTGATGTACCTGTTACATACTCTGCTTCTGCTGATGAGATTGTCACTATTGGTTGTTTCTTTGAGGCCCATGCCACAACTCCTATTCCAAGGTGAAATGCATATCCAGATGTACTCTTTCTGTCATCAATACTTCCTGCAAAATCACTATCTGTGTATCCAACCAACTCAAAATTATCTGAAGTAGAATACAATATACCATTATTCATAGTTCCTGCAATGTACCTTAATAACCTTTTTCCTGCTTGCCAATGTGAATTTTTTGGTGCATCCATGAATCTAGAAATCAAACTAACTCCATACATTATATCTGGCCTAGTTGCTGTCAGATACATCAAACTACCAACCAATTTTCTAAATATAGTTGAATTATAATCCATTTCATTATCTTCTCTACTTAGTTTTGTTCCTATTGCCACAGGAGTAGAAATTGGATTGCAATTTATCAATCTAAACCTCCTCAAAACATCTTTTGCATATTTACTTTGACAAATGAAAATGCCCTTATCATTCTGTGTGACTTCAATGCCAAGAAAATATTTCATCAAACCCAAATCTGTCATCTCAAATTCCTTTTTCATTGCTGATTTAAACATGTCAATAGAAAGATTACATGTAAAGATCAAATCATCAACATATAAGCAAGCAATCAAAATTTGACCATGTTCATTGACTTTGGTGTATAGTGTAGGTTCACTAGTGCTTTTGCTAAATTCATTCTTTATCATGTATGAATCTATCCTACTATACCACACTCTTGGTGTTTGCTTTAATCCATAAAGTGCCTTCTTCAACCTATAAATTTTGTTTTCATAATTTTTTATTTCATATCCTGGTGGTTGCTGCACATAAACCTCTTCTTTTAAATACCCATTGAAGAAAGCTGATTTGACATCCATTTGATAAACCTTCCAATTTTTTTGGGCTGCAATAGCTAGTACCATTCTAATATTATCAAGTCTTGCTACGGGTGCAAATGTTTCATTATAATCAACTCCATATTCTTGTGCAAATCCCTTAGCTACTACTCTTGCCTTATATTTGCCAACTTCTCCATTTGCCTTATACTAAGTTTTATAAATGCATTTCACTGCTATGCATTCTTTATCCTTAGGTAAATCAAGTAGATTCCATGTATCATTTTTCTCAATAGATTCCATTTCATTATTCATTGCATTAAACCAATGTTCTTCCTTAATTGCATCTTCAAAATATATAGGATCTTGAGCAAACAAAGCAAAATTTGATTGCAAATCTATCTTATCTCCTTGATCATAAATTTCTTGCAAACTTCTAGTTTTCTTACTTTTAAGCCTTAGTCTTGTAGGTGTAGGATTTGAGTCATTACTTACTTGTGGACTTGATGATTCTCCTTGCTCATCCGGCCTTTGTGAGTTTTCTCCTTGTTGGCTTCTTGATGGTGTTCCTCCTTGCTCATTTGATTGTTCTCCTTGTTCCTCTTGACCTTTTTCTTCTTGTTCTTCATATGGTATTGTTCTTGTACCTACAATTGTCTTGTCTATATTGCCATCCCAAGATTCTTCTTCTTTGAATACAACATCTCTACTTACAATGACTTTCTTAGTTATAGGATTAAACAACTTATATGCCTTAGATTGCTTATTATAACCAATAAAAATGCATTTTTCAGTTTTATCATCCAATTTACTCCTTGTTTCTTTAGGCACATGTGCATATGCAATACAACCAAATACTCTAAAATGAGAAACACTATGATGCTTGCCACTCCATGCTTGTTGTGGAATCATGTCCCTCACAATCTTTGTTGGACTCCTATTTAAGATATAAATTGCACAAGCATCTGCTTCAGCCCAATACTCATTAGGTAGATTCTTACCTTTCAACATGCTCTTTGCCATCTCCATTATTGTTCGATTCTTCATTTCTATGACACCATTCTACTAGGGCGTGTAACTTGTAGTGAATTGCTTCTTTATTCCATGATACCTGCAATAATTGAAAAACTCATTTGACTTGTATTCTCCTCCTCTATCTGATCTCAATACCTTGATGGATAGGCCACTTTGTTTCTCAACCAATGCCTTGAATTCCTTGAACTTACCAAATGTTTCAGATTTGTATTTAAGAAAATAAACCCATGTTTTTCTACTAAACTCATCAATGAATGTTAGAAAATAAGTGCTCCCCCTTAATGATGGGGTTTGCATTGGTCCACATAAATCTGTATGGACAATTTCTAAAGGTGCCCATGCTCTATATGACATTTCTTTTGGAAAACCCTCTCTGTGTTGCTTAGCCAAAATACAACTCTCACATGTACTCAATGGTGCTTCAATGGAGGCTAAACCTCTTACCATATTCTTCCTTTGCAACAAACATAATTATTTGAAGTTTAGATGGCCATACCTTAAATGCCATTTCCATGCTTGATCTTGACTTGATACCTTGAAACTTGCTCCAATCTCCTCCAGCATTTCACTTTTCATGTGAAGTGGGAACATTCTGTTGTTTGTCATTTCAATCTTGGCAATCACCATGTTACTAGGAGAAATATCAAATATAGTGCACACATTGTTTTCAAAAGCAACTCTATAGCCCTTTTGAGTGAGTTGTCTCACACTTATGAGATTATGCTTCAAATTGGGTACAAAATAAACATAAAGAATAGTTTTTTTACCAAGTTTTGTTATTACATTAATTTCACCTTTTCCCATGACTTCCACTATGTTATCATTACCCAATTTAATTTCTGATTTAATTGAAGTATCTAAATTCTCAAACAACTCTTTATTTCCAGTCATATGATTACTACAAGCACTATCAAGAAACCAAATGTTACTCATACTTTTTTGAGCTACATTACAAGTAATAAACAATGTCTCAGAACTACTCTCAGAGAAATTTGCATTTTGTTTTCCGTATCTGCTTGTTTCTTTCGATATTCATTTGCCAAGTGACCATACTTCTTGCAATAATAACATTGAACATTAGACTTATCATACCTTTGTGGTACCTGATTGTTATTGCATCCTCTTGAGTTGAAACTTTGATTTCTCCTTCCTCCTGGATCTGGACTCCTTTCTTCTCTTTGTTAATTATATCTTCCTCTTCCTCTTCCTCTAAATCTAGGATTTCCGCTTCCTCTACCTCTACCAAATGTCATTTGTGTTTTGAATGCATTCACCAATGAGGTATTGTCATTTCTATTCAACCTGTCTTCATAATTTTTCAAAGAACCAGCCAACTCATCCATAGAATATGTAGTCAAATCCTTAGATTCCTCAATTACCACAACAATTGCATCAAATTTTCTAGGCAAACTTCTTAAAGCTTTTTCTACAACCTTTTGATCTATTAGCTCATCACCATTTTGCCTTATTTGATTAAACAAATTTGTAACAAGATAAATGAATTGGTCTATTGATTCAGAATCTTTCACTTGCAAATTTTCAAATTCTCTTCTAAGTGCTTGTAGTTTGACAATTTTTACTTTACTAGTACCTTGATATGCTGTCTCTAGAATGTCCCATGCTTGCTTGGCTATAATGGCTGGTTTAATCCTTCCAACAACTAAATCATCCAATGCTTGTCCAATTATCTACAAAGCCCTTCCATTCTTTTTCCTATTTTCATCAAGCTTTTTCTTTTCATCAGCACTGAAAGTAGATTCATCTTGTGGTTCAGTATAACCATTTAAAACTATGTCTGATAACTCATATGAATCAAATGTTAATTTCATTCTAAAAGCCCAATTATCATAATTCTTGCCAGAAAATATTGGAATCATAGGTTGTTGATACATGCCTAATACCATTTTTTTAACAAAATACAATCTTTTTCAAAAAAATACTTCAAACCCCAACTATAGTAACACAAATTTTCTATCACAATCCTTTTTGTAATAATGCGAACAAAAAACCTTCATAAATTCTTAAGCTAATGCTCATATCATTACCTTTGTTCACCTTTTACAACGATTCTGTAGTTTCTTCATAAAACAACAATCTCCCTTTCTCTGCTATAGACAATGATTGGCTTAACTCCTCTTAACGCTGCGGCCTTTATAAATCTCCAGTATATCCTCTTCTTTTGATTTCTGCACAACAATCTTTGCACTCCACAGTATTCCTATCTCTCCCAACGACCTACTCTGATACCACTATGATGTGGGCAGAGGCAAAACAGAACATAGAAGAGAATGTGCTACGACATAATAAACTTGATTTTTATTGCTTGCAGGAAATGGTTACATCTACCTCCTTTTATAGAGGTTTCAGAAAAATACAGAAGACTCTGGAATTTCCCTTACTCGTGTTATCACCGAAATTTCTAGATGAAGAGTTTTTAATGCAGATGGAGGAAGAACAACCTAGACTTTGACTATCGACGTTTCTAGATGAAGAAGTTACTGCGGACGCTGGTGAAGATGGAGAATTTAATGCAAATAGTTGAAGCAGATGGACGTAGTAGAAATTACTAGATAGTTCCAACACTTGGAGGTCCTTGCTGGTAATGAATATTTTAAATAATTCATTGATTAGGGAATTCCCTTTGTATTATTACTGTAAACATTTGTGCATATTAATAAATTTAATCATAAATGCAACTTTGATCCAGTTTACCCAACATTACCTATTGGAAGTATTGTTACTGGCTGTGTTGATGGAAAATTTGAGCATGGTTACCTAGTCAATGTGAGAGTTGGGACAGAGAGAATGAGGGGTGTTTTGTACCATGTTCCTCCCAGCACTTTACCACAACATACTATGAGAATGAAAAACTTGTATGTAAATGACAAAATTAGTGTTTTACTTATAACCATATATACAAAATGTTTATATTGAGTTTATATTAATTTGTTTTTTATGGCAGCCTTAACAAGAGCATGGTATACAAGGAAAAGAGCGCTATAGAAAAGAGATCTGTGAATACTTGCAACTTCAGGCTCAGAGTGTTGTGGTTGAAACCAGCAGTTCTCCCAGTAGTCAAATCAGTACAACTTAAATATTTAATGCAATCTGTGGCTGCATGATCAAGTATTATTCCTGATTGTTGAAGCATTTTTATTTTGTTCCAACTTTGATTATTAATTGTCTAGCTAAATAGTAGTTTAACATCCATGCCTTTATAGACAGTAATATTACAATTGGTATACCGTAAGCTTTGGTCCGTTTTAGTGCAACCCTTATTTTTTAGAAGTATAATCTTTAAACAAGCGTACTTTTCATAGGAAAAAATAATTGTACTCCAGCTATAATGGACTCCACTGGCTTTCTTGTTTAGCTTATCATTGTGTGCTTACCACACGATTTAAGGTTTGGGTTGAACTAGTTGTTTCAATTAATATTTATATTGGGGCACACTGATAGAGATAATGTATGTTCTCATGGTTTGACAATGTTATAAACTTCTTAAAACTCTATGTAATGCTATGCTGTTTCAAGTTGTCTAAATTGACAAAATCTTTGGGCATTATTAAATCACTGCAAGTTATAATAATCTAAATTCAAATATTTAGCACTCTTTTCACCAAATGAGCTAATGCAAGACTCTTATATAGTTAAATCCTTAGCCTGTCTAGCTAATATTTGCACAATGTTTGAATGTATTGACCATTAATTAATTTTGAATTCCAAATCTTACCTGTACCTACAGGAAAATATGATCTGTTGATGTTAGAATCAACGAATCAGCAGCTATATATTGTTTATATATTTTTCAGGTGTTAAATTTTCTTTTAGCAGATGTTCAAGTCTGTATAATGATTGGCTAGAATCTTAGATGATATAGTACTGCTCTGAACTCAAACCACATATTTGAAGCACATTTTACTTTTGAGGAAAGCTTTTAAAATATAATGTCGAATTTCAAAGCTATTCGAGTGTGAGGAATATGAAACCTTTGAATTATGACAAAATATGAAAGCTTTGAATTATCCTTTACAGGTGATGGTCTGAAAAAATTGAATGCTGACTACTTTTCAAATTATAAATCAACAAAGTGTATCCTAATGTCAATGCTGCCAAGTCTAGTAATATTCAATCCTTTTCTTTATGTGGCAGTTTTGTCGGTGTCATAAAATCTTTAAAATTGTATCCACAAAAAAGAAACAATTATAAGAAGATAGTGTAACCCATTGGTGCTTGATTAGCCCATCATTGAATTGCCTCTAGAATTTTAGAGGGTTATTTCTCGCCTAATCTTAAATTTTAAGAGTAATTGTAAATTGGATTTTAAAAAATAAAAACTATTAGACATACTCCCAAAACTAATATTTAAAGCGTCTCCAGAACAAGTCATATAAAAAAAAAATAACAAATCAAGCATGATTCAAAATTTTTTTTTTTTCATATTTTAAATTTATTACTGCAAATGATTAGGTGTTAGAAATGAAAAGTGTAGTTCTGGTGCATGCACCTATCAATTATGGTAAAATTTGATTCATTTACATTGCACCTCATAAACTTATTGAATGAGAGTGTCTGATTGGTGGGTCCTTTTTAAATTTCTAAAAATTACAGTTCAAATAATAAAATATCTTGTATTGTTTGAAAATGTATTCATACTCAAGATGACCTACCTAATAGTTGAGCACTCTAATGTTCTACCCCTCAAATTAATAAATGGTCATTTAAAATAACATTTTTTTACAGTAGCTTACACAATAAAATCCTTGCTTATAATTAAAGTTGAGGTTCACATCATCAAATTTTGCCACTTCAGTATGCTTTTTTTTTTTATATGTTTTGTTTGTGTGTTGATACGATATCACATAATAAATGGATTTTAAAATCTAAAAAATGCATTTCATTCAATTATGAATTATTAGATCAACCATCTCCCCTTTTAAGAAACTACAGACTAATTCTTAAGCTCTAAGATCAATCATCTCCCCTTTTAAGAAACTACAGACTAATTCTTACACTCTAAGTACCATCACAATCAATGTTATTAAAAATAAATAAATAAAATGGATGTATAACTATTTTAAGAAGTTATTTTCAAAAACTAAGGAATAATTCTTACACTGTAGGTACCAACACAATTGATATTACACACCTGTGTATAGTTGGGGTATACACAACCCCTTTTTCCCAATTCTAAAAAGTGTCCCAAAGAAAGGCCCGTGTTGTCTAATCAATCAACTCTCTAAACAACATGATGGTAGGACTAAGATTTAGAATTTCACTAGGGCAACACTAGGGTATATCCTATGTCAGTGACTGAGATTTAGAGATTAAAAAATGGATGGATGAGATGAAAACTTGTGTAGAATTTTGCATCCTTCCACATATGAGAGGACAAAGGTGGGAAGGATACTTGTCACATGATGACAAGTTTAGATTGTGATTGATGTGCTCAATTTCAATGACTATGATTAAATGAAAACTTATGTAGAATTTTGCATCCTTTCACATATGAGAGGAAAAAGGTGGGAGGGATACTTGTCACATGATGACAAGTTTAGATTGTGATCCATGTGCTCAATTTTAATGACTATGATTAAATAGACAACGATTAAGGGATAAAGTAAAATTAAACATTGGAGGGTAAGGTAATGGGGATTAATTAGCCTAAATCGACCAATTAATTAATTTTGTCAGAGGATTTTGTGAAAATTCCAGCAAGAGAATTTGCACCCAATGTAAATTCCCCATTTACACCCCTTACCATAGGCAAATGAAACCCAAAAATGTTATTCCACCTCATCAATCCACTTTCCATCCACTTGGCAGCAGTGTGTAGTGACGATGGGGGGATTTTTTTAGGGACATTAGCGTGACAAAAAGATGTTTGTGCAGCATGTTGCCATCCTAACATGATTCCCACCTCTAGAATTTGTAGAGGCATTACACTTCTACATTGATGATGAAGAGTATCATGCTTGTGCCCTTGAATGACCTTGAATGGCTCTTTTGGGCTTCTATTCGCCTTCAAATATCTATCTTTCTCATTCAATCCAACTTCTTCATTCTCTAGACACTCAATTTGTCTCTCTTAAGCAATCCACACTTCATTTCACAACACTTTCTCAATTATTGAAGCTCTAAGGTTGGCACTCTACTAGTTTTTCTCCTCACATTCTCGCAAAAATAGTGTCATCACAAGCTTGTGATTTCCCATCTCCCATCAACTGGACACTCTCTTGAAAGAATGGTATATCCCTATCACAACTTGTAGATAGGTACCAAGCCTCTAGGTGTAGTATTTAACTTCTGAATAAAGGGAGATTGCTTACAAATAGGAGTGTTTATATGGTATCTAGTCCATCACATTAAAATGCATGGGTAACCAGTCACTGCATTCACCGAGTATATAGGAACTAATAGTAGATACATAGAGCAATCCAAAGAAGCATAAAATATGATAGAGTACACTAGAATAGAAAGATTGTGGCACTTTCTTTTAGTGCGATTACAAGACTAGAAGAGGAGAACTACAACAACCACGATGTAAAACTAAAAAATTAAGATGAAGAAGCCAACCAAAAGTGCACTGAAGTAGATGACCATGGAAAGAGCTCTCCAAGTGGATGTCGGTAGGAGCAAATGGCCCCATTTGACTGTCGTTTAGGGGAGTGAATGATGCAATATAGGGCTTGATTGGTAGGAATTTTTTTTCCTAGGTTTGCTTATTGAAATGCAATTTGTTTTTCAAAAAAGTTTATTTAAAAGTTTAATTTTAAAAATTTACTATTACAAATAATAAAGAGAATTATTAATGTTTTTAAAAACTTTTAAAATAATAAATAAAAACTAGAAAAGTTTTAATTTTAAAAACTTTAAAAAAAAATTATTAAAAAGAACTTAATAAAAAAAACATATTGAAAAGTTTTTATTGATTAAAAAACTTAAAAAAGATTAAAAAATAAAAAATGGTGCCTGTGGGGTCAGGAAGGACATTGCCCCTTGCAACGACCAACCATGTCTCGCCTAGCTCAAGGAGATCTGGTTGAGCTTGCAGCTTGGACTACGCCTTGTCTAATTTTGCAGGATTGTGACTCTCACAGATTCGGCCAATTTAAACAGTGCAACTCAAAATATAAAGCAATAATATTACAATAATGCAAGAATTTTATTGAACACAGTATATAGTGGGTAACTCACTTATTTTATTTAGCCACAATAGTATGCAACACAAGTCAATGTACATACAAGTTGGCTAAGCCGAGAATGCTTACACTACATGCACTTGTTATAACACTACTTTGGGTTCCCACTTAAATCACCAAATAATGAGGAAAAAATACTAGGCCCTTCAACTCACCAAAACCTCAATCAGATTAGCTTACAATGCTACAGAGAATACTTGCATACAGAATATAGATTTGCTTCACTTTCACAATACAATAACATCCAATGTCACTCTATTTGTACTAAATTATGCAACCTTTTTTTCAGCCACGAGCCCCAATAGCTAGCGCCAAATTAGGAGCATAACTTAGTCTACAATGACTCGATGCAACACCGCAACAGACTCACATAGGATCTGCCATGCAATGCAACACGGGCGATTTGGCACTACTACGACTCAGAATGGAAATCGTGTCAATCGGAGTAAGAAACACCATTGCTTAGAGTCCTATCAGAACACACCTTCGACATTGCATTAGTTTGTGGCTCCAATGTTGAGTTGGAGCTCGACACAATTGAATACAATGTCATGACATGTATCCTTCAAGAAACCAAGTCGCATCATCTTTACTACCACATTTATTGGGTCTTTGCACCACTAACATTGAGCCTATTCGGATCAGATCACGTGTATCACAACTATTTGTATTCAAGCAACAATATCCCCTTACATTCTCCTCCACCTAACTTAGGTGACGCCCTCGACGCCTACACTCGGCTTTGACTCGAAGCTAAAACCATCACAATGCTGGGAGTAAGCTTACTAGACTTAGTTTAAGACTGAGTGGGGTTCCCGTCTAGGAACCTCATGACTTTCTCTTCTTCATGCCAAAGTGACTTAGCTCACTCCCAAGTCAACTCATCCTTCGGCTTGCCCAACCAATGGACTAAGAATTCCCTATAAGCCATCTTTCCATAGCCTATGTTCTGCATTACCAAAATTTCCTACACCTTCAACATGGGCTGATCGATCACATTAGTAGGACCCCGATGTGGAACATTGCACCAGAGATCACTTTCATCAAAGTGATGCACTCGCAACTGACTAACATGGAACACATGATGCATTTTCATATGCATGGGTAGATTAAGTCAGTATGCCACCTTTTCCATTCGCTGGGTCACCTCGAAGGGGCCATCCCACCTTCATATCAATGAAATGCTTAGACCCTTGGGCACTTTGAACTGGTGTTGATCCATCTTCAATAGAACTCGGTCACCAACATTGAATTCCATGGCTTGGGAGTGCACATCCGCATCCCTCTTCATGCGGTCCACAGCCTTTGTAAGATAATACATTGCAAGATCAACCCTGTCATTGAATTCCTTAACATACTCTACTGCTTCAGAGCTTAGACCCATGTATTCTCTCAAAATGGTGTGAGGCGTGAGTGGCTACTGCCCCATCACCAACTTGAACAGTGAGTACTTACTTGATCCAATTTTTTGCAAGTTATAAGTGAACTAGGCCACATCCAACAACTGTGGCCAGTTCTTTTGATCCACCTAGATGTAATGTCATAGATAGTGCTCCAATATGCCATTCACCCACTCAGTCTGACCATCCATCTGTAGATGATAGGCTATTGACATGAGCAACTTCATCCCGATGAGTCTGAAGAGCTCAGCCCAGAAGTTGGACGTGAACCTTGGATCTCTGTCAAACACAATGCTTAAAGGAACTCCCCAGTACTTTACCATGTACTGAAAGAAATACCTAGCTGCTACCTCAGCTGAGCATGGAAGTTTGCATGCGACGAACACTGCATACTTTAAGAAGAGATCTACCACCACCATGATACTGGAATGACCTTCCACCAAAGGTGGCTAGGTTATAAAATCCATACTTACACTTGCCCAAGGTCACACCGGCACTGATAATGGCTATAACAAGCTGCTAGGTAGCTGAGTTACTACCTGGTCTTGCTGACAAGTCAGGCAGGTCCTCACAAATGCTTCGACGTCATCTCTCATATTGGGCCAGAAATAGCCCCGCTCAAGGAATGCAAGGGTGCGCTTCTGTCCTAGATGCCCCACCCAAATAGAATCATGACACTCAGACATTACCTCCCTATGCAACTCCTTCCACTTGGGTATGTATAGTCTGGAACCAGTAAAGTTGAGTAAATCACCTTGAAGATGGAAATGGCAAGTTCGTCTAGCTTTGACTTGATTTACTATTTGATAAGCTTGTGAATTATTCTGGAGTCCCTCTTTCACTTTCTCTAGTATGTGCTTGGCAACACCCAACTAACTTTCTCCTTTGCCTTAGTGCTCTCTGGTCGCACCCATAAAAGGATATGAAAATCATAGTGAAACCTTTCTTGGGAATTGGACATTCTGACAAGTGACTAATATCTCTCTACGGATGTTCATTTACTTGTCAAACCAGGGGATGTATACTTTAAATGGTGCGGCAAAATATATGCACTAAGAACTAGTTTTAGTCAAAACTTAGCGGAAATGAATGCTGGAAAGGAATTCTATCTACGCAACAAGAAGGTAATGCAAAGTTATTTAACTCAGCTATGCTTTAATCAAAACAGAAACCATAACAACTACGACTGAAGTACAAACTATGAACTAGCCTTATGCTGTAGGAACAGTCACAGGGATGGACTCTCTATGCTGCAGGAGCACTATAAGATTGAGTTTGCATGAAAACTTCAAAGATGAAAACTAACTGAAGATCAACAGAAAAGAACAACTAACTAACTAGCTACAGATACTTACTAAGTGGGCCCCCTTAGCAAGCATCTACTGATTACACAGATGCTAAACTCAGAACTTCATTGAACTTTATTCATGAAAATAGAATGGTATACATTGCTTTGTTGGTATGGAAACTAACAACAAACTCTATCTCTTGTCAAACAGATTCTGTCTTTCATTATCATACTGATTCTTACATGGTATCTGCTATCACTATGCTTCTATCTTGCTCTAACTATCATCTCCCTTTTCTCCAACTATCCTCTACTACTCACTCGCGCAGGAGGAGTATCTTATTTTTAAAATAGGAGAACAACTAACTAACCCTATCAAAGAAAGACGTGGAAGTAAAGTATATCCCTGAATCAAGAAACAAACTTCATAAATGAATTTATGCATTCAACCTGATCCAGAGAGAATCTAGCACTCCACTCTTTCTAGATTAACTATCATTAAAAATCTTTCCAATGGTTTCAGTCAAAGAGTCTTCCCCGGAGCTTCCTCGAAGTCGTGCAAGAAACAGACTTTACTGCAAGGCCAAGATCGGCTGCGCTCGACTCGATCATCCTTCAACAACCTGTGAAACAAAAGGTAATAGATGCACAAGAAAAGGTGTATGGCACATACACGATATCTATTCATTAATCACACATTTTAAATCTACTTCATCATTCAAAAACTGTATACGATATACCAGTCATTTTAGGGAGTCAACGGGGCAATAAATGCAATCAAGTCAACATAATAAGCTGTAGGAATAGGAAAGTATTTTGCTACAGGATATCCCCATAAAAGGTTTCAACAAAGTATAAATAGCCATGAAATGACAAAAGTAAAGATATTAAAAGTCCATCATAATATCAAACTATGAGCATTTTTTAAGCTCATCACTGCCCCCTACTTAGCCTAATGCTAGTCCTCCAGCATTAACTTTCCTGGTGGTTTCTCTAAAGTCAGTGGTGGTTGCATGACTCTAGAATGGATTTCCAAATCTATTACAAAATCCTCTGAAATCCTCCAAAATCCTGACACCTTTCATACCTTCGGTCTTCTAATTCATTGTTAAGATTTGTAGCCTGGTGAGGATAGAGGGGCCACATTAGCATAGGGGGTCTGAATGTCAGTGGCAGCCATAGTTCAAATCTTGTTTGAAGTCCCAATTGAATATATCTGCTGGTTCGTTTGATAGCTACTGTGAAATTTAGGGGACCATGTGGTTCTGACTTTCTCAACCCAACAGTTAATCTTTCCCATCTCTTCTCACTTCTGGTATATGCCAGTCTCTAAAATGAATATGGTTGTGCCTGGAATTCATCATATACTTGTTTCCTGATATCAAATATTTTCTCTTTGGCTGAAACATTATTAATACCATATGTCAGAGTAAACCAATCTTTCAACATTACATGGGGGTTTGAACTTTGTGAGCGCAATGGAACAAGCTCAGTTTTCTCAGCTTCCTCATACGTTTCCCACTGCCTGCCATAATTCACCTCATTTGCTGCCCATGACATAAATTCTCTCAAATGAATATCACCAATATATAGGAGAGGATTCCATTATGTTTCAAATGGAATTAAAAAGCCATGCAAATAGAATTCACACAGAGAATTCCTTAACCAGTTAGGGGCTTCCTGGTATGCTTTATAAAATTCTTTGGTAGTATGAATTATAGGATCTTGGTTTCTAGAAATTCTCATCAGTTGGAACCATAAAAAGTGTTCTTTAAGGCACAAAGCATAAACTCTAGGTGGTGATCTACATTCCATAATCTGACCAATTACTTTTATCATTTCATCAATTTTTGCTTTCAACTCAGCAATTTCCTATTTCTGACTTTCAATTTTCTTTTTCAGCTTCTTCCTTTCCACTTCCCATAGACTTTGCTGCATGTTAGTCTGGGCTATGTGTCAGAAAGTCAGGGTTTGCAATGTAACTGGTTTCTAATTAGCTTTAACATATTCCATAAACTCAATTAAAAACATCCTTTTATACACAACAATAGCTTTACAAATTACAGGGTGAAATACAACTTCACTAGGCACATTCAATTATTCAGTTAGTTCTTGTTCTTGCTGCAAAATAAATTCTGATTGCTGTGGTGGAGAAGTTTATGCTTCCTCCAAAAATTGCATAGCAGCAGTAGCCAAATCATCAAGATTTGGTAACCCTTGCTCATTATGCCCTATTTCCCTTGTCTCAACTGGTTCCTCTTTAGGAACGAATGAACTTTGAGCGGAATTTTCAGACACATTTTGAGAAACATTAAATTCAGACTCAACAGACCCTTCTGAAATTACAATAACCTCTGGTTGAGGTGAAGCAGGGGAGGTCTTAGATTGTTTCCTTGTGAAAACCCTTCTTGGCACTGATGCGGCTGCAGGAGGCATTCTAGTAGCCTTTCTCTTTCTTGTCTGCTCAGAGGGCTCTGCCCTACTAGAGGATGACAGTGAACTAGTAATAGCATCAGGTGTTGCTGTAGGAGAGATGGCTACAGGGGATGATGCTGCAGGAGAAGGAAATTGCCTTTTCTGAGAATGAGGGTCAGATTATGGGGACCCTTCTATCTTTGTTTTACCCTTCTCTCTCCTAGTGGCAGACCTAGTTTGTACCCTAGCAGAGGATTCAGTTGTGAAAGCTGCAAGACCAAGTGCTATAGGAGTAGATGATCCCTGCCCTGTTCTACTAGTAGATGCAATTTCTTTCTTCTTTCTCTGAGGCCATGGGGTAAGTACCCTAGGGGGTTGTGGAATTTGCAAACTCTTTTGGGCAACGAATTGTTGCCAAGAGAGAGGTGAGACATCTCTTAAAGAGCATTTAATCAGTAATTTAATAAGGCCATGGTGAGTTACAAAATTATCTTTCCCCTATTGAGTTCTGTGGGCACTTTATTCTTAAAATTTTAATAGAAAATTTGGAACATTTATAACTAACCCATGCCTCATATGGCTTAATAATTTAAAATGATGAGAATGCAGGTAGGAAAATTGGCCTTCACAGGTCAAATACCTAATTATGTAAGCAGCATACTCAGAATAAGGAGGTGGCAATGATACCCACTTGCATCCCTGCTTGGAGACTTCTAGAGGTCCATCAATGGGCATTGAAAACTCAGCCCTTGTAGCTGTAGCGTCTGAAGAAAAGTTTTCTCCAATGGCTGGAAGCCCGGTTACTTTAGCAATTCTGTTCTTGGTTGCAACAATCGTGAGACCCCATACGGTGGCTTCCCCTTTAGAAAGGGTTCTCAAAAATTCTCCAGCAGCCTTCTCATCAAAATCATTTAAGCTCAAGAAATAATTTAACCATCCACAGAGGCTGAATGCGTGGACTGTTTGCAGAATTTGCAATAACAATTCATGAGCTATAGGCTCATGTTGCACCAATTGACCACCCATATCTGTAGTTTTCTCTTAGCTGAACTCAATTCCTTGCTGAAGATTCAAATTCTCTCTTTCCTTTTTTGCTCTGGTTTTTCTTTTGTCGTGCCGTCATATTTCCTTTTTTTCCAAAAATGAGCTTTTTTGAACAAGCAGTCTTAATCGTAGTTTACAAGAAAAACATGCAATAAAGAAGGACATACGATCACATTTGGAAAGTACCAAAAAAGTATTAAAGAAAGGTTATTTGCACAGATATGGTAGCGGCGAAAAGACAGGTTTTAAAGGATGGATTACCCTGCCCCCTACTTAAAGTATGACATGTGTCCTCACATGTACTAAACAATAGGTAGAGATTCAGGTAATAATGACCGGTACTTGCATAGCAGTAAATGAATAGAATGAAATAAATCAAATATGCGATAAGAAAAGATATGGCGTACCTTTGATAATTGCACATACGTGTGAAGAAAGATAACAGCGTCTGCATGAATTGACAAGTGAGAAAGTTATCTTAATTAAGGTTGATGTAGACAGATGAAGTGGATGGAATGGATGGATGGGATGGATGGATGGAAGATAAAGAAGTGAAATGGGGGCAATAAATGAAAATGGAGAAAAAAGGGTTTCCTTTTTTAAAAAGAAAACCTTTATTATGGGCATGCTTTTTGAAAATTATGGTAAAGCTGCAAGAGAAAGGCCAAAGCCTTCAGCTGCAAGAAGAGTAGTGGGAGGAACCTGAATGAACTGCTGCATGAATTGTTCCTTTGAAACTAGTTTATGGTACAATTGGAGTCAATGGCCATTAACGAGCAATTTGAAACAGAGTGGATTAATTGTCACTAGCTATATAGCTCCATTATCGAACAAATTTTCAACTTCATAGGGGCCAAGCCAGTGTGTTGTGAGCTTACCCTGGTTTTCTTGATATCTGGAATCATATAATAGAGCCCAATTACTAGCAGAAAATATCATTGTTTTGATGTGCTGATCATGCCATTTCTTCCTTTACTGTTGTATTGCTTTTGTATGCTACAGGGCAGCTTTTCTCATTTCGTCCAAAGCATTTAGCTGTAGGAGACGGTCCTTCTGTGCTTCAAATATGTCCATATTGAGTTCAAGAGCTATTCTTAAAGTTTTGTGTTCAAATTCAATGGGCAACATGGTTGTTTTCCCATAAAGCAGCTCAAAGGGTGTAAACCCAGTTGTTGTCTTCCATGTAGTTCTGTATGCCCAAACTGCTTTAGGAATTCTATTGCTCCAATTTTTTTTATGGGTCTGCACTATTTTTGGGAGGATCACCTCAATTTCCCTGTTGGTTACCTCCACCTGACCATTGGCTTGAGGATGATAGGGGCTGGACTTCCTATGTTTGATCTTATAGTCATTCATTAGTGCAGTGATCAGATTTGATGTGAATTGAGCCCCCTGATCAGTGATAATTTCCCTGGGAACTTCAAATCTAGTGAAAATTTGTTCATACAGAAATTCAACAACTTTGTTATCTCGGGCATGAGTCATAGCTTTTACTTCTACCCATTTTGTAACATAGTCTGTGCAAACTAGAATATATGACTTTCCATTTGATGGTGGATCAATTGGCCCCACAAAATCCATCCCCCATTTATCAAAAGGGGTGACTATGACTTGTGGATATAGTGGCATTTCATCGGACTTAGTTGGTCTTCCCATACACTGGCATCTGTCACATTTTCTTGTATAGGCCACAACATCTTTGTGTAATGTTGGCCAATAGTACCCAATTGTAAGAATCTTCATTGATGTTCTTTTTGCTACAAAATGTCTTCCACATGGTTCATCATGGCAAGCATGTAAGATATCATAAGTGTCATCTTCTCTTACACATCTTCACATTACTTGATCAGATCCAGTATAAAACAAACAATTTGCAATCCATGAAAAATTAAAACTTTTCTCTATTAACAATTTCTTTTCTTTCGGAGAAAAGTGGGTTTGTATTTTGTTTGCTTCTAGATAATTGGCAATGTCTGCATACCAGGTTGTATACGCAGCAATGGAAAATAAGTGTTCATCTGGGAACCTATCATCAATGATCTCATGTTCAACAGGTGCATCTGATTGAAGTATTGATAAAAATTCAGCTACAACATTAGCTCTTCCTGGTTTGTCAATGATGGTAATGTCAAATTCTTGTAACAACAGGAGCCATCGTGCCAACCTACAAGAGATGGCAGGTTTATTCATCAGATACTTGATTGCTGCATGGTCAATATGAATTAATATCTGATAACCTGTGACATAATGCCTAAATTTATTTAAAGCATACACTACTGCAAGTAATTCCTTTTCTGTAACAGTATAATTGAGCTCAGGATCTTGAAGGTTTTTGCTGATAAAGTAAATAGCATGCTCAATTGAATTTTCTTTTTGACTTAAAACTGCTCCTATGCCAAAATCAGAAGCATCAGCATGTATGTGAAAAGGAAAATTCCATTTTGGACCTTGAAGAATAGGGGCTTTAGTAAGCAAGTCCTTTAGTTGCAGGAAATATTTTTCACAGACTTTTGTCCACGCAAATTGATAATCCTTTGTTAATAGGGCATAAAGTGGACTGGCAATTTTACTGAAATCTTTTATAAACCTTCTATAATACCCTGCATGACCAAGAAAACTTTTGACATCTTTTTGTTTTGCAGGAGTTTGTAAATTCTAAATTACTTCAATTTTAGCAGGATCGACCTGAATTCCATTCTTTGAAATATGATGACCTAGAACAATACCTTCTTCCATCATTAGAAAACACTTTTCACTGTTTAGAGACAAATTCTGCTCTCTGCACCTTTTCAATACCTTTTCTAAATTCACCAGTGCTTCTTCAAATGTGACTCCATAGGTAGTGAAATCATCCATGTAAATCTCCATACATTCATGAGATATATCAGCAAAAATACTAATTACTACTCTTTGGAATGTTGCTAGTGCATTGCATAGACCAAAAGGCAAAACTGAATAAGCAAATGTTCCCCATGGGCAGGTAAAAGTGGTCTTATCTTGATCTTCAGGGGCAATTTTTATCTGATTGTACCCACTATAACCATCCAAAAAAGAAAAATATCTTTTGCTAGACAGTGAGTCTAATACTTGGTCTACAAAAGGTAGTGGAAAGTGATCTTTTTAGTGGCACTGTTCAACTCTCTGTAATCTACACACACTCTCCATTTTCCACCTTTTTTGGGAACAATGACTAATGGAGAAACCCATTGATTGTCAGAGATTGGATAAATAAAACCAGCATCAAGCAACTTTTGAAGCTCACTTTTAACGATTTCTCTAAGTGTTGGATTTACTCCTCTTTGAGGTTGTCTAACCAGTGAACAATCTTCTTTGATATATATCCTATGAGTACAAACTCGAGGATCTATTCCTTGCATGTCCCCATATTCCCATGCAAAAGCTTTATGCTGTTCTTGTAGCATTCTTAATATGTCAGCCTCTTAAGATTGTGAAAGCTTGCTATTGACATTTAAACAATGACCTGGAGATAATTACAATGACCTGGAGATAATTCTATCTGCTTCATGAGATTACTCATAGAATCTACAGGTGATGTTTGTACCTCTTGTGGAAGGAAATTATGAAAAATTGCAGGAAGTTTAGGCAGTGAACTTTCAAAATTTAGTTGTTGTAGGAAACATTCTAAATGAGCACCATTTGGATCAGATGAACTACCCGTATCAGAGTTGTATTGTAGAATTTGAAGTAGCAAGGCATCTTCACTCTGAAGTTGTGAGAATGGATTATTTTGAATCATCATTAATTGAGCCAAAGAATTGGCTTCTTCAGTTTCTTCCCCCACATCTGGCCAAACAGGTTGGGACAAATTTGGTTGAGGTCTAGCAGGCGGATACAAAGCCAATTTCTTTGTGGACTGTCCATCAGAAATGGTCATATCTCTAGAACGGCATCCTATAAAAGCATCAGTAGTTGCTAACCATGGTCTACCAAGGATAACTAGATACCCTCCTAAAGTTGCCTTGACTGATAATATTGTGAAATCAGCAGGATACTCCCAGGATTCAAGAGTGACAATTACATATTCTACCATCCCATCAGGTTTGATTGTGGAGCTATCTGCAAACTACAGAACTGTGGGTGTAGATCTAATGTTTGAAATGTTTAGGGAGTCCATAGTATGCTTTGTCATGACATTAATGGCAACACCTAAGTCAATCAAAACATTTTTTACAACTTGGCCATTTATATGTATCTACACTACAACACTTCTAGGGTCAATATACTTTGGAATAACTACATTTCCCAACATTATATCAACCAATTTCCCTAAGACATGAATTGTTCGAGGATCCTTTTTCTTCTGACCAGGCTTTTTCAAACAGGCCTCTTTAATAGCTTTTCTAAAAATGGGAACATCTTTAATAGCCTGAAATAAGGGAATTTGAATCTGTACATTCTTGAGCTGATCCAGAATGTCAAAAGTGGGTTCTTCCATGGATTTAGATGCAGTACTTTGCAACCTCTGAGGAAAAGGTGGATTGTCTTGACTTTGCAAAACAGGCTCCTTAGAAACTGTATCAGTTATGGGCATATGTTTAGTAGGAACAATAGGTGCAGTAGATTCTTCAAAGGGAGAATCTAGTATTTCAATAATTTGTGGTAGTTTTGGAGCAGATAAAGTGGTTCCAAACCTCAAATTGATGTCATTAATATTTAAGGCATAAGCTTGATATTGGTTTGCTTCGGCAAGATACACAGGCTGCGGTGGCTGCTGCTTATTATTGGGATTTGGCAACGGCTAGGTAGGCATAGGCATTTGTTTTGGAGGTCTAGGATTTGTGGTAGATGCTGCAGGAGGTGGCATGAGGGCCTGTGGTTGTGGCTATGGAAGCTGCAGGAACCCAGGGGACTGGTTTTGCCATTGTTGTGGACTTCTCCATTGAGGGTTTTGCTGCCAATTTCCTGAAGGTGGGGTCCATTATCCTTGTGGCTGCTGCCAACCTCCTTGAGGAGATTGCCATTGCAGGTTCTGATAATTAGGACAACTTGGTTGAGGTGGATTCCAGGGTGGTGGTGGTCCATATGCATGTTGCCATTGGTTATTATAGCCAGAATAAGGATTACCAAAAGTTAAAGGATCTTGAGGCATACCTTGTCTTTGGGCCCATGGTCTCCTTTGTGCAACAAAGAATACTTGATCATCATCACCTTCTACTAGTTTGAAGTCAGTAGGTAGTTGTCTGGCTTCTAAATTAGCTACCATCTTGCATCTGCAGTCACACTTCTTCTATCTGCAGTATGGACAGAACTCGGCCAAAACTACCTCAGCCTCCTCATGTTTCTTCTGAGCTTGCATAGTGTCCAGTTGTGTAGCCATATTATTAATGATGTCCTGCTTGAAATCAAATAGCAAATTTGTTATCTCCACCCGGGAGACTCCACCAGAAGAAGACTTCCCCATTGTAGCATGATGACCTCGACCTTTCTTAACTATTGCTCGAGAATAGTTAAGACATATTTTCTTTATATCATCCCAAGGCAATTGGGTGATATCACCTCCTCCCATCAGGTCCAAGGCATTTATACAAGCATCACTGATTCCTCTTAGAAAAAGTAGTTTCTGGGAGTCCTCATTAAGAGTATGGTTTGAGTTCCTTTTTAGTGAAAACAAAAACCTGGAGATATAATCTTCCAGACTTTCATCCTCCTTCTGCTGAATTTGGAATATGTCATCACCTTTGCTGGCACTCTTACAATATTCCTTGTACTTTTCAAGGAATTTCATCTGCATGGCTGCCCAACTATCTACAATGCCTCTTCCTAGGCTCATGAACCATCTGAGAGCCCCCTCCTTCAAGGTGGAAGGAAATAACTTCAATTTATGAGCATCTGTGTTGTAGTCATAATTGCGACATAGGACATCAAATTCAAATAGAAAAGTTTTTGGGTCCTCCGTAACTAGGCCATGAAATTTTGGAAGCAAGGAAGAGGGAATGTTTTTAAGATTATCAGTATCTCTCTGGGGAACAATGGGAAACTCAAATGCAAGAGGTGGATTATTAGGTGGGTTATTTGCCATGTTTGCTTGCTGGAATAACAGAGTGAATGGATTTTCCTCAGGTTCGTTGTCAGCTGGGTCAAATGGTAGTTCAATAAATAGGTTTTCAAGGAGGAACATTCCCAGTGCGTCTCTTCTTCTTCTATGCATGCAATATGGTGAGTAGTGGCTTGAAGGATCTAGAAAATTTTACTAACAAGCTAAACTAATACTAAAAATGATTTCTGACAAATTCTTAGCTGGATGCCATCCTCGGCAACGACACCAAAAATGGTTGCGCCCACAAAAGGATATGAAAATCATAGTGAAACCTTTCTTTGGAATTGAACATTTTGATAGGTGACTAATATCTCTCTGTGGACATTCATTTACTTGTCGAACCATGGGACATATACTTTAAATGGCGCGGCAAAATATATGCACTAAGAACTAGTTTCAGTCAAAACTTAGTGGAAATGAATGTTGGCAAGGAATTCTATCTACGCAACAAGAAGGTAATGCAAAGTTCTTTAACTCAGCTATGCTTTAATCAAAACAGAAACCATAACAACTACGACTAAAGCACAAACTATGAGCTGGCCTTATGCTTCAGGAATAGTCACAGGGATGGACTCTCTATGTTGCAGGAGCACTATAAGACTAAGTTTGCATGAAAACTTCAAAGATGAAAACTAACTGAAGATCAATAGAAAAGAACAACTAACTAACTAGCTATAGATACCTACTAAGTGGGCCCCCTTTGATTACACAGATGCTAAACTCAGAACTGCATTGAACTTTATTCATGAAAACAGAATGGTATACATTGCTTTGTTGGTATGGAAACTAACAACAAACTCTGTCTCTTGTCAAACAGATTCTGTCTTTCATTATCATACTGATTCTTACATGGTGTTTGCTATCACTATGCTTCTATCTTGCTCTAACTATCATCTCCCTTTTCTCTAACTATCCTCTACTACTCACTCGCGCAGGAGGAGTATCTTATTTTTAAAATAGGAGAACAACTAACTAACCCTATCAAAGAAAGACGTGGAAGTAAAGTATATCCCCGAATCAAGGAAAAAACTTCATAAATGAATTTATGTGTTCAACCCGATCCAGAGAGAATATAGCGCTCCACTCTTTCCAGATTAACTATCATTAAAAATCTTTCCAACGGTTTCGGTCAAAGAGTCTTCACTGGACCTTCCTCGAAGTCGTGCAGGAAATGGACTTTACTGCAAGGCCGAGATCAGCTACGCTCGACTCGATCATCCTTCAACAACTTGTGAAACAAAAGGTAACAGATGCGCAAGAAAAGGTGTATGGTAGATACATAATATCTATTCATTAATCACACATTTTAAATCTACTTCATCATTCAAAAATTGTATACGATATGCCAGTCATTTTAGGGAGTCAACGGGGCAATAAATGCAATCAAGTCAACACAATAAACTGCAGGAATAGGAAAGTATTTTGCTATAGGATATCCCCATAAATGGTTTCAACAAAGTTTAAACAGCCATGAAATGACAAAAGTAAAGATATTAAAATTCCATCATAATATCAAACTATGAGCATTTTTTAAGTTCATCACTCTCCTAGTGCAGTGAGCTGAGTCTTCTGAATCATTGTGTCTGCTACAATATTATGGCATCCAGGATTGTAAAGCAGCTCAAAGTCAAATTTTGTGAGAAACTCTTGCCAATGAGCTTGATTTGGTGCAAGCTTTGCCTACGACTTGAAATAATTGTCATGGCTCCAACCTGAGCCAACCTCGTGTGGCACCAAAACCACATCTCACCCAGCTCAAGGAGATCTAGTTGATCTCATAGCTTGGACTATGCCTTGTCTAATTTCACAAGATTGTGACTCTCCCAGACTCAGCCAATTTAAATAGTGCAACTCAGAATATAAAGTAGTAATATAACAATAATGCAAACAGATTATTGAACACATTATATAGTGGGTAGCTCGCTTATTTTATTTAGCCACAGTAGTATGCAACTCAAGTCAATGTACATGCAAGTCGATTGAGTTGAGAATGCTTACACTACATGCACTTGTTACAACACTACTTTGGGTTCCCACTTAAATCACAAAATAATGAGGACAAAAGACTAGCCCCTTTAGCTCGCCAAAAATTTAATCAGATTAGCTTACAATGCTACAGAGAATACTTGCATATAGAATACATATTCACTTCACCTTCATAATATAATAACATCCAATGTCACTCTATTTGTACTGAATTATGCAACCTGTTTTGTAGGAACGAGCCCCAATAGCTAGTGTCAAACCATGAGCATAACTTAGTCTACAATGACTCGATGTAACACTGCAACAGATTCACATAGGATTTGCCACAAAATGCAACTTGGGTGAGTTGGCACTACCACAACTTAGAATGGAAACTGTGTCAATCAGAGTAAGAAACACCACTATTTAGAGTCCTATCAGAACACGCCTTCAACATTGCATCGATTCATGGCTCTAGTGTTGAGTTGGAGCTTGACACCATTGAATACAACAACCATGATGTAAAAAAGAAAAATTATGTTGAAGAAGCCAACCAAAAGTGCACTGAAGTAGATGACCATGAAAAGAGCTCTCCAAGTGGATGTCAGTAGGAGAAAATGGCCCCATTTGACTATCGTTAAAAGGAGTGAATGATGCAATAAAAGGCTTGATTGGTAGGAAAAAAGTTTCCCTGGGTTTGCTTATTGAAATGCAATTTGTTTTATTAGTCTTTTATTCTTTTTTTGAAATTGATTCCTAACTTGGTTGACCACTAATTCTACATCAGTAGTTACCTTGAGCTACTTGATTCCCTTTTGTTGCACAAACTACAAACCAATAACCAAGGCTTCATACTCAGTCACATTATTGGTAGCCTCAAAGGTTGATTTATAGGCTTTAGAAAAAAATTCTCCTATAGGGGATATAAGCACTATCCTTGCTCTCAAACTAAAATAATATGGGGTTTCATAAAATCACATCATCCAGATTTTAGCAGATATATTAGGGGTGAGAAAATTAGGTATTTCTTCTCCTTTGAAAGTGAGCATATAGGTACCAACACTAGTTCTAACAAATAGAATCTTTGATCTTTGACGATTCAATTTCAAAATAATGTATTTCACCTTGGGCTTAAGATTAAGATGAACTTACTTGTCACCAAGAGGTATCAAGGTGTGAGACTAATTGAATTGGATTGCCACACCTAGGCCTAAGCAAAAGATTTTTTCCTAACAACATAGCATAAGTTGTTAGAATATAAGCCACCAAAATGTTGAGCTTCAATTTATTTTGTGGATAAACTACCAATGCAACTTGTGCATCTTTGATTTGACCTACAAGAAGTACTGAGTTTGACTCCATAGAGTAAATGAAAAGACTTATTTAATGAAAGTCTTAAGGCATGAGCCAAGAATTCTAGCCAATCACATCACCATGGCATGTCACCCAATGGGGGCTTGAAATCATAGGTAAAATCCATCCCTCCTCATTTAGTGGTCATAAGTTAATTACCACAGTGATCGACTATTTCACAATATGGATAGAGGCTATCCCTATGGCATACATTACTAGCAAACAAATATCTAAATCCATCCTTAAAGTAAATCAATTGTTGGTGTGGTGTCCCATAATCTATAATTACTAATAATAGTTCTCCATTTAAGTACCAATATTTTCATAAATTATATGAAAAATTTCACATCCAACACAAATTCACCACTCCATATTATCCCCATGGTAATGACAATGATGAGGCATCTAGGAAGAGCATCATAAATTTTGTGAAGAAGACTATCAACGACACTAGACATGACTGCCACCTCCAACCTAATCTCACCTTATGGGCTTACCACACTAGCATTCACAATCACACAAGAGCTAGACCATAATCCTTAGTTTTTGGTTATGAAGCCATCCTTCCTATTGAGATCGAGTTGCCTTCCCTGAGCATATTGATGCGAGGTCTTACTGATGATGAGGAATATCATGTATCCAAATTGGGTGAGTTTGAATTGTTAGATGAGCAAAGACATAATGCATTGGTTCACCTACATGCTTATCAAAATCATCTTCATCATAGTTATAATAAGAAGGTTTGGGTCAAACACTTTGACATCCGTAACTTGGACTTAATGGAAAATCCTAAGAATCAAGCAGAAAGGGTGGAGCTTTCTAAATTTGAGCCTAATTTGTTGATTCTATACATGATAAGTGTGGTATATGGGTCGTGTGCATATTACCTTTTGACTCTTGAAGGTGAACTAGTTTTAAACCCTATCAATAGCCTACACTTGGACAAATTCTACACCTAGCTTTAGAGATTCTTGTGTGACCAAAAAAAAGTTAAAATAACAACAAAATAGTCCAGAGAAATAATTCTTCCATTACTTAAAACTACTTTGGTGGCGCTTTGGATTAGTACCATGGTGAAAACACTGCATTTAGGTGCCATGTGTAGTTAGTCTTTACCCCATAATCTACTATCATTCTATCTAGTTTGTTATCCTCGCTCATTAAAAATTCACTTGCATGCTTTCTCTCACAATCCATAGTAACGCTTGGTAGTCCTTCCCATCACTTGGAATGATTGACATTTCACATCTTTCACCTTACATACTTATCCACTATAAGGCTTATCCAATTTCATCCCTAATAACTTGGTCTTTTACCTTATTGGGGGAAACTACTTAACACATGTCTTCAATGGATCATAGACTTGGTACTAGAGATCACTATGTTGAAAGTCTAAAAAACTCAGAAAATTTTAAAAATCCAACAAAAATAGAAACCTTCAAAAATAAAAATAAAAATTCAAATCATGTCAAATTTAAAAAAAAAAATCCTCAAAAATCCAAAGAACATTGAAATATTCCCAAATAATCCAAAAAAAAACCAAATAACCTTCAAAATCCCAAAAATAGTGTTAAGTCATGCCATGTCAAAGATGATCTAATTATGCTATCAATCAATCAATCAATCAATCAATCAATCAACCACCAATCAACCAATCAATCAATCAATCAATCAATCAGTTAGTCAATCAGCCAACCAATCAATCCTATAAATCCTACCAATACACAATCATTGGCAAAACAAATCTAAATGGTTGTTGAATATGTTGGTTTAGTTTTCCTTATCCTTTCATGTATTTATATTTTGGTCATGTTACTAGCCACCTCGAGGATGTTCCAAGAAGGAATTAGAGGAGCAATGATCTCTCATGACCTTTTTCTTTGATCGTTATTTAAAATTTATCTTGACGTAAAGATTGGGGCAACTTTGCTCCTATTATGATTGATGGTATTCCTTATCTGTTAAGAGTCTTTTCTTCACAAAGGGATAACATTGCACACCTTGGTCTATGTCATACCATGGTACTTATTGTCATTTGCCATATTTTTAATGCCCAATGATGATAAACATGCAATCTTAGCATCTCTCAACTAAAATATCAATCCCTCTTCAATTGTCTAACTCCATGGTAACATTTTCCTCCTACTAACATTTATTTTTATCAATCCTTTCATTCATGCCTATCCAATTTACCTACCAGAATAATTTTTTGATTTTTTTGAGATTTTCAAATTTTCCAAAAGAAAATTTGAGGGGACATGGGTCTATCGTGTCTCTATTGGGGCATGTCATGGACTAAATTTCTTTAAAACGACATGATAAAGTATGTTGCATCATAGAGAGGAAAATGAAGACACTGAAAAATATCCTAAGCCTACAAGCATTATTTTCCACTTCTTCCCCTGGATAATTGAATAATTTTAATTATTTAATTATTTTCTAAAGTCGTATTCTTCTATTAATTAAATAATTTTAATTATTTAATTAATTCATTTCTCCTTTTATTATTCCTTTGATTAATTAAATAAATTCTTATTTAATTATTCATTTTTACTTTTCTATTAATATAATTAAATTATTATTATTAATTATTTAATTATTCATTAGTTTCTTCTTCAATAATTAAATACATTTTATTTAATTATTTAAGGTAACTTGATGAAACCCTCTTCAATTGGAATGCTTTAAATGGAAATTTTTAAGGCTTGAATCATTATATTTTCTAAAAATATGTGATTTCAAAAAAAAAAAGAATCTCCTTGAAATTGTAAACCAGCTTTATGGGATCACCCCTCGAGTGAGGAAGAAGCCCCCCATACGAGAGAATGAAGAAATTCTATGCAACCCCCCTCAACGTTGAGTCCCTGCTTAAATGTCATAATGTTAGGAGTCCCCAACCTTGACTAAAGAAGGAGATGATCTAAAACAATGTGAAGATTGATGTAGAGCAGACCAAGGATGATGATGAGTCCTTGAAATGCTGCTTCAAAAGAATGTCAAACTTTGGATAGCACTAAAAGAAAGAAGCAGGAACAACTATAGAAGATGTCAACATAGCTAGTTACTGAGCTAAAATTGTCAAGTAAAGAGTAACTGTAGAATCTATCGATGAAGAACTATACATGAATCCACAATGCAACAAGAAAATGGTCAAAACCAAGGAGACAACTACACAAGTATCAACTGGACACTCTCTTGAAAGAATGGTATATCCCTATCACAACTTGTAGACAGGTACCAAGCCTCTAGGTGTAGTATTTAACTTTTGAATAAAGGTAGATTGCTTACAAAATAGGAGTGTTTATATGGTATCTAGTCCATCACATTAAAATGCATGGGTAACCAGTCACTGCATTCACTGAGTATATAGGAACTAACACTAGATACATAGAGAAATCCAATGAAGCATAAAATATGACAGAGTACACTGAAATAGCAAGATTGTGGCAGTTTATTTTCATGCGATTACAAGACTAGAAGAGGAGAACTACAACAACCATGATGTAAAACTAAAAAATTATGATGAAGAAGCCAATCAAAAGTGCACTGAAGTAGATGACCATGAAAAGATCTCTCCAAGTGGATGTTGGTAGGAGAAAATGGCCCCATTTGACTATTGTTAAAAGGAGTGATCGATGCAATAAAAGGCTTGATTCGTAGGAAAAAAGTTTTCCTAGGTTTTCCTATGGGGTCAGGAAGGACGTTGCCCCTTGCAACGACCAGTGGTCATGTAGGTGAGAAATGTCCTTATCATAGTTGGTGGCAAGTCTGCGGGCCATAGGCTGACAGTACCTACGTATCGCAAGTTTGCAATAATTACATTTCTTTTCTTTAAAAATTTTGATTTATAAATAAATACTCCATTTTTTTTCAAATTTTATTTAAAAAATTTGAATTACAAAAAAAAATATTTTTTTAGTAAAAAATCCTACCTATGTAGATAGGGTCGTACAACCCACCTGCTAAATATTTTGCCACTAAGAGATTTTTTTTCCAAATTCAATTATTTGGTAGTCAATCTTAGGGTTTTTGACACTTTTGGATGTAGGGGGATGCTCTTTTTCACTGAAATGATTTGAAAATGTGGCTACCTCCTAGATTTGGCAACCACCTTCAATCTTCAAACCCTTGTAGATTTTCCTCGAATGTCCAACTGGGATGAAATAAATGGACAATCTGCCTTTCTTAGACACTTCGAACATAATAATGAGCTAAGATCTGAAGCAACAAGCTCCCAAAATGCTCCTACAATATAAAGCCAAAGATAAACCCCCAAAATCTAGTATTTCTATCACACCTTTCTGATTCTCTAGATTATCCAAAGATACAAGAGAAGACCATACTCAATGCTTCAAGAAAATACAAGATTGTACTCAAGATCTCAAAAAGACTAACCAAAGGAACTCAACTTGCTCTGCTACCATGTAAAATTTGGCTATGGAGATAGCCACCCAAGATATAAAGGCCTATGAAAAGAACAAATATTTAGAAGATCTATATGACAAGAATAAATTGTATTCTTATCAATGAATGCAAAAACAATCAATGTACAATGTAGTAGAGATCCCTTGGTTATATAGCCAAGGTGAGATGCAAGATGTCATAAGATTATGACAAGTGCCTTAATCTCATGACATGAGGTGACTTCACACAACTACCTAGGTCGCATGTGTTAGTTGTCAAAAGATAAGATAGCAATTAATGACAACTAACACCTTCTAGAAAAAATATTAGAACCTAAGTAAACTTAACATGTGAATATGTCCCCTAAGTCCCTAGTAAGTGGAATAACTAGGTACAAGAAATTTATTCACACCAACACAATTCAAGGTTTAATTACCAATCTAGGGTTTGAACAAGGGAAACCCTTATCCACAAAAAACAAACAATTTTTCTCCTCTTTGTCAATGTGCAAGTTTCCAAAATTTTAAAGTTGTAGAAAAAGTTGTCATATTTGTTTTCAATACACAAAATCTCACCTATAGACATTTTTTATGATTGTCTGTTATTGAAACCTGGACAATTTTTCTCCTCTTTTTACACTACAATCTTGTTTGTTGAACAACTACTCTAATGAAATTAGACCCTTCATAATGGCATTTTCTTCAAATTATAGCACTTCATGGCTTCCATACATATTTTCAATTGTATTACTTTTCTTCGAAGATTGAGGACTTTCAAAAATAATTTTTTAAAAAGTACCATTCCCCTCAAGGAAAGAAATGATATGTTTGTCATGATTGAAGACCTACCAATTTTTATCATTCTAGCACACTTGGTCTATAAATAAGATCAACAAAATATACACCCATTTCAAGAATGGGATATGTAATTAGAAGAGAAGAAAACACTACCAAAAAATCCACTTTAGAATTTTCTTTTCTCGAGGATAACATGCATCAAGAGAAGGCATTAAATCCTTTAGTTTCATCCCACTTTATTTTGGTAATTTATTAGTCTTTTATTCTTTTTTTGAAATTGATTCCTAACTTGGTTGACCACTAATTCTACATCAGTAGTTACTTTGAGCTACTTGATTCCCTTTTCTTGCAGAAACTACAAACCAAAAACCAAGGCTTCATACTCAATCATGTTATTAGTACCCTCAAAGGCTAATTTATAGGCTTTAGAAAAAAATTCTCCTATAGGGGATATAAGCAGTATCCCTACTATCAAATTGAAATAACATGGGGTTTCATAAAATCACATCATCCAGATTTTAGCAGATATATTAGGGGTGAGAAACTTAGGTATTTCTTCTCCTTTGAAAGTGAGCATATAGGTACCAACACTAGTTATAACATATAAAATATTTGATCTTTGATTATTCATTTTCAAAATAATGTATTTCGCCTTGGGCTTAAGATTAAGATGAAATTACTTGTCACCAAGAGGTATCAAGGTGTGAGACCAATTGAATTGGATTGCAACACCTAGGTCTATGCAAAAGCTTTTTTCTTAACAACATACCATAACTTATTAGAATATCAGCCACCAAAATGTTGAGCTTCAATTTATTTTGTGGATAAACTACCAATGCAACTTGTTCATCTTTGATTTTGACCTAGAAGAAGTACTTATTTTGACTCCATAGAGTAAATGAAAAGACTTATTTAATGAAAGTATTAAGGCGTGAGCCAAGAATTCTAGCCAATCACATCACCATGGCATGTCACCCAATGGGGGCTTGAAATCATAGGTAAAATCTATCCCACCTCATTCAGTGGTCATAAGTTAATTACCATAGTGATCGACTATTTCACAATATGGATAGAGGCTATCCCTATGGCATACATTACTAGCAAACACATATCTAAATCCATCCTTAAATTAAATCAATTGTTGGTGTGGTGTCCCATAATCTATCATTACTAATAATAGTTAACCATTTAAGTACCAATATTTTCATAAATTATATGAAAAATTTCACATCCAACGCAAATTCACCACTCCATATTATCCCCAAGGCAATGACCATGATGAGGCATCTAAGAAGAGCATCATAAATTTTTTGAAGAAGACTATCAGTGACGCTAGTCATGACTGCCACCTCCAACCTAATCTCACCTTATGGGCTTACCACACTAGCATTCACAATCACACAAGAGCCACACTGTAATCCTTAGTTTTTGGTTCTGAAGCTCTCCTTCCTATTGAGATCGAGTTGCCTTCCCTGAGCATATTGATGTGAGGTCTTACTGATGATGAGGAATATCATGTATCCAAATTGACTGAGTTCGAATTGTTAGATAAGTGAAGACATAATGCATTGGTTCACCTACATGCTTATCAAAATAATCTTCATCATAGTTATAATAAGAAGGTTTGGGTCAAACACTTTGACATCCGTAACTTGGACTTAATGGAAAATCCTAAGAATCAAGCAGAAAGGGTGAAGCTTTCTAAATTTGTGAAGCTTTTTAAAGCCTATGAATAGCCTACACTTGCACAAATTATACACCTAGCTTTAGAGATTCTTTGAAAAGAAATAAAAAATAGAAAAAATAAAATAAAATAAAAAATAAAAAAAATTGTCACTTTGATGAAAACCTAACGAACAGGAATCTTGTGTGACCACAAAAAAGTTAAAAAATCAACAAAATAGTTAAGAGAAATAATTCTTCCAATAGTTAAAACTACTTTGGTTGTGCTTTGGATTAGTACCATGGAGAAAACACTGCATTAAGGCTCCATGTGTAGTTAGTCTTTACCCCATCATCTACTATCATTGGATCTGGTTTTCCATCCTCGCTCATTAAAAATTCACTTGCATGCTTTCTCTCACAATCCATAGTAACACTTGGTAGTCCTTACCATCACTTGGAACGATTGACATTTCGCATCTTTCACGTTCCATACTTATCCACTGTAAGGCTTATCCAATTTCATCCCTAATAACTTGGTCTTATACCTTATTAGGGGAAACTACTTAACTCATGTCTTCAATGGATCGTAGACTTGGTACTAGAGATCACTATGTCAAAAGTCTAAAAAACTCATAAAATTTTAAAAATCCAACAAAAATAAAAAACTTCAAAAATAAAAAAAAATCAAAGCATGTCAAATTTTTTTAAAAAAAATCCTCAAAAAGCCAAAAAACATTGAAATATTCCCAAATAAACCAAAAGAAAAACCAAATAACCTTCAAAATCCCAAAAACAGTGTCAAGTTATGCCATGTCAAAGATGATCGAATTATGTTACCTCTATGACTTCATGTAGGAAAGCCCATTATCGATGAGTCATTGAGGCACTAGGTCAATCCTTATTGTTTTCTCAAATAAAGTCAATCATTATTCATAATAAAGTATCTTCCACCCAAGTCAAGGTCAAACTACCCTATCTCTACGCATGTTACATAGGAAAGGCCATCACTGATGAGCCCTTGAGACACTAGATCAATCCTTTAGGGTTTTTCAAGCCAGTCACTATCCATAAAATAATTAATCAGACACCTTGATTTTACATAAAAAATCATCCCAGTCTCAAAAAAACCATGAAACAATTAGATAATCTATCTAACTCATCTTTAAACCAAACCAGTCAATTTCTAAATTAGTCAAACATGAAATCAACGATTATCAAGAAATCAATGGTCTTATACAAGAAGTGGCATTATTGAAACTAGACTCAACGTCTTATATAACTTGTCTCATTTCTTGAAACCAAACCTCCCTTATCATTTGTCTTATATAGCATGTGTCCTTGAAATTAGACATTATCATTTATCGACCTTATCATTTTCATTTTTTTAAACCAGTTGTTATAAATCAATTAATCAATCAATCAATCAATCAACCAACCAATCAATCCTATAAATCCTACCAGCGCACAATCATTGGCGAAACAAATCTAAATGGTTATTGAATCTGTTGGTTTAGTTTGTCTTATCCTTTCTTGTATTTATATTTTGGTCATGTTACTAGCCACCTCGAGGATGTTCCAAGAAGGAATTAGAGGAGCAATGATGTCTCATGATCTTTTTCTTTGATCGTTATTTAAAATTTATCTTGACAAAAATATTGGGGGAACTTTACTCCTAGTATGATTGATTGTATTCCTTATTTGTTAAGTGTCTTTTCTTTGCAAAGGGATGACATTGCACATGTTAGTCTATGTCATACCATGGTACTTATTTTCATTTTGCCATATTGTTAATGCCCAATGATGATAAACATGCAATCTTAGCATGTCTCAACTAAAATATCAATCCCTCTTCAATCGTCTAACTACATTTTCCTCCTAACATTTCTTTTTGTCAATCCTTGCATTCATGCCTATCCAATTTACGTTCCAGAATAATTTTTTGATTTTTTGAGATTTTCAAAATTTCCAAAAGAAAATTCCAGAGAACATGGGTCTATCACGTCTCTATTGGGGCATGTCTTGGACTATATTTCTTTGACACAACATGATAAAGTGCATTGCATCATAGAGAGGAAAATGCAGACACTGAAAAATATCCTAAGCCTACAAGCATTATTTTCCACTTCTTCCCTTGCATAATTGAATAATTTTAATTATTTAATTAATTCATCTCCTTTTATTCTTCCTTTGATTAATTAAATAAATTCTTATTTAGTTATTCGTTTTTACTTTTCTATTATTATAATTAAATTAATATTATTAATTATTTAATTATTCATTGGTTTCTTCTTCCATAATTAAATACATTTTATTTAATTAATTATTTTCCACCTTTCCCTTGCTATTAAATATTTATTTTGATTATTTAATATTTTGTCATTTTCCCCCACTTTTACTTAAATTGTTATTTTAGTTAGAATCAACCTTGACCCTTTCTTCTATAATTAAATAATTATTTAATTTACTCTGCAACCTCTTTATATGTGTCATTCTTATCCTTTCTCTTTATCTGTGCCATTCATATCCCTTCACAACTCAATTAATTTCCACCCTTGGTAAGGTTTTATTACCTTTTAATCTCCACCACCAATCCCTAACTAAACCCTATTTTTTCCCTAACCCTATTTCATTTCTTCTCAAGCAATCATATCCATTGATCTTCATCTTTTAATCTTGACCCTTCATTCAAATTTGGTTTTCTATAAAAGAGACCTTTCACTTTCATTTCTACCTTAGCTAGCTAGAGACAACCGCAACTACTAACTTTGATATAGAGTAAAATGGAGAAGAGCAATGAAGGTGATTTAACCATGGCATAGAGATTGTTGGTAATATTATTTTATCATTTTATATTTCTATGGTCATTTGTGCTTCATTGTTTGATTAGGGTCCTAGGGTTTGAGTTTTATGTATTTGATGGTTGATGCTATTGATTCATGCCTTTTCCCTCGATTCTAACCTATTCTACAGAATGACATTCTTGTTGAGATTTTCTGTAATTACAACAATACTATAAATTAGAATAGATTATTAAACTCATAAGGGAAAATATAAAAATACACTTTTAGCTCAAAAATATTTCAAATACTCATTACAACTATACTATAAATTGGAATAGCTTATTAGTACTATTTTATTTTACCTCAAAAAAATCTTTTAAATACCCATAACCCTATTCGACAGAATTAGATCCTTGTTCAGATTAGGGTCTTAGGGTTTGTTTTCAATATATTTGATGGTTGATACTTTTGATCGATACCTTTTCCGTTGATTCTACCCTATTCTGCAAAATGAAATATTTGTTGAGATTTTCTACGATAGAATGAAATATTTGTTGACTATACCATAAATTGCAATAGCTTATTAAATTCATAATGGAAAATATAAAAGTACTCTTCTATTTTAGCTCAAAAAATAAATTTAAATACCCATATTTGTAAAATATATGTAGGCGGGAGAGTCTTGTAATTTTCCAATAATTGGAAGTCCTACAGAATGAAATACCAATTGAGATTAAGGTCCTAGGGTTTGATTTTTATGTATTTGATGGTTGATACTATTGATTCATACATTTTCCCTTGATTCTACCCTATTCTACATAGTGAAATCCTTGTTGAGAAAATATAAAAGTACTCTTTTATTTTAGCTCAAAAGAATCTTTCAAATATTCATCAACCCTATTCTATAGAATGAAATCCTTGTTGAGCTTATGTCATAGAATGAAATCCTTTTTGACATTTTCTGTCATTACAACTATACTAAAAATTCAAATAGCTTATTAAATTTCTTATGGAAAATATAAAAGTACTCTTTATTTTAGTTGAAAAAAATTCATTCAAATATCCATAGTTGTAAAATATATGCAAATGACAAGTAGGAGATTTTTGTAATTTTCCTATAACTAGAATAGGTTATTAAATTCATAATGGAAAATATTAAAGTACTCTTTTATTTTAGCTCAAAAAAATCTTTCATATACCTATAGTTGCAAAATACATGCAGTAGGAGATTCTTGTAAATTCATTTTTGTTCAATTTTTTTTGGATATTATTCTAGCGATATATCTACATATAATATATTTGAACAAGTAGTATTCACCTAAGTTAATATTAAATATATTGAAACAAAAAATGATTAAACCTCACCTAAGTTGTAATAATGCAATTGAAGCCTGATAAATAGTTTGGAATAATAAGTTTGATTGGTTTGTTACCATATAATAATTGAAATTTTGAGAGAATAAATTGAATATATATAAATTTGATAAATTTAATTAGCCGATAGGCTATTATAGGTGGGAAATCCCACCGGAATCGTCTATTGTCTAATGCCGGTGGACTATTCCGGTTAGAAATCCCTAGTGTACAATGTACAGTCCACTACAAATTACCGAGCATGGCCATTAATGAGGGATGGCACCGCATCCATTTTCCAGGACTCTTCACGTGAAAGGAGGGGAGTTAGGACACTGGCAAAAGCTGTGGAGTTTGACTTTATACCTATCAATTACATTTCCTTGAAATTTCTAAAACTTTTCAACAAATCCATTTTGTGCATCCTGCAATTATTGCATTCCATGAGTACACATTACTCGGAGGCATACTATCCTTGTGCCTTGTCTATGCGTCCACATTTTTTCATACATATCTACCAGGGCAGTTGCAACTACAACATCTGGCAAGTTATCTATAGCATGTATGCTTTGATCGATGACCATACCTTGTTTCAAAGCTCTCATTTTGGCACAGGTAGAGAGGTAGAGTGGACGCTGGCAAAGTTTGTGGAATCTGAACCTGATACAATTTATGCAAAATCTTGAGGTAAGTAGAGTGGACGCTGGCAAAGTTTGTGGAATTTGAACCTGATACAATTTATGCAAAATCTTGAGGTAAGTTACCGGCCATTGTTTTTGTGATTTTGTTTTGTAGTTTCTAGAATCTATAGGTGGCTATATCCTTTTTCTGCTGTGGTTTACTTCATTCTAAAACAAATATGTTAAATGAAAGCTTGGTTATGTGGCTTCGTGTATGGGTTTTGTGATTAAGTCTGGTTCAACAAAAGTTTTTTCCCACAGTTTTCCCTCTGAGGCTCTCCTTAATTGCAAGGTGATGTCTATGGCATGATTTCCCTTGTAGGTGGTCTCCAATTTCTTAGACCACTAAAGAAATGGAAGGAGAGGAAAGCTGAATAAACTCAAAATCAGAAAAAAAAGAAATTTAAAAATAGATGAATAAGGGGGCGGTGCGCTCTTTCTTGTGTTTCTAGACACAAGACATTCCAGCTGCAATGCCTTAAGACATGTGAGGACCTGCCAGAATCATCCTCAATGTATAGAAAACGTTTGAACATGGATTAGGGAATCTAGGTTTTTAAAATGTGCTCCCTCCTTTACCTGCGCTACTGGGCAAACAAAATAATCTCATTAAGTAAAATAACAGAAAAATACAGAATTAATGAAAGAATAATCTTTTCTTTAAAGAAAAGAACTATGCCATCCCCTTATGTTCATCCATGCATTGTGGCCTGAATCTTAGCAGGTAAGGGAAGCGGATTAAGTTCAAAGCCGCTCTCATGGCCCTGCTGCCTTCTTCACACTATCCTTACCCAAAAGTTCGACCTGAGCAGTGCGAAAGAAGCTTAAAACGCCTCTCTAATGTCACTTCCAGGTCACCGCCTTCTTTCCTCACCGTGCAGCAGAAAGAGTTAGGGCGTGAATAGAATAAAAGAGAGAATTAAATTAAAATAGCATTGGCCAGCGGACTCCAACAGGAAATTAAATCCAAATAAATTAAGAAAGGGCAAAAAGAAAGCTTAATCTTCCAAACGTGGCGCCTGAAGGACTCGGTTGGGTACGTGGTACATTTATCCTATAACAAGTGCAATACAAGTGATAAATCTGCATTCCTATTTAGGTTTGAAGACGCACAGGAGTTTAAAAGTTATATAGAAAATTTATTTATTGTTTACCTTGGAAGTTACTAAAATTAATGCACTAGTATAGCGCATTAATTCTGCCGCTCAATCATTCCTTAGCATGATGGGAAATATAGGAAAATAAAAGAGAAGGTTTGATAAGCACACCAGATATAATGGGTTATAGTGAGATTGGCTAATTATCTCACTGATTTTTTATTTTATGTAGCAGAGAGTATGGACTTTAAAGATGTTGGTAGAGAGTTCATATAGTGGGATTAGATCTGAAAGATTGAGGTGAATAGGTAATTTACAGAATTAATCTGCCATTTTTTTAATCAATGAAATTAATCACCGTTGTTTGAAAGAAGATCCAGCAAATAAAATATTAACTGTCATTGATCGATATTTGGTTATAATATTGTTAAATTTTATTATTATTATTATTTTGGTGTGGCTTTTGTCCGGATAATAAAAAATATTGTTAATATTGATATATTGATATGAGTAAAATTATTAATATTAGTATTTTATTAATATGAATATTTTTATTTAGATTTGATACTAATGTTAAATGCAATCTAAATTTTATTATCTACATCACTAATAAAATTACTGATAATAATGGGCATGATATTATATTACAAATTTAGAGTATAATAATCAAATATTAAAAATAATACTTATATCACTAATATTGTTACATTTAATATTTAGTATAATATTATATTATCAATTTTAAGAAGAAATCATGATATCATGGGAAACTCTAGTATATAAAATAATAATCAAGGCAATAAAAATATTAATGTAAATCATGAGTTTTAATTGTTATTTTAGCAATAGAGGTTAACATGATTATAATACTAGAAATAGTCTTAAATGAAATATTAGTAGTTTATTTAAATAATGTTATCATTTTAAAGTATAAACATTGATGTGATATCCATAAAGATAATGTTGGTCAATGATCAATTAACAATAGTGTAATATTTTGTTCAAAATTAAATTTAATCTTAATAATATTATTATCCATTTTTATTTAATGATCAAACAACTACATTGTTAAATATTCAACAACATTTAGATTTAATCTCAATAATATTATTATTATTTTTTATTCAATGATGGAACAACTATATTGTTGTTAAATATTTTTTTTTAATAAAAAGGGGGTAAAAACTTTATTGAAATTTAGAAAATAACATTACAAAGAAAGCAAAGGACCGAGGTCCCAGGAACCTGCCAAAACAAACGAAAACAACAAGAGCAAGATCATTCTACACCATTCCCATCTCTATCCTCAACAAGAATTTTCTCCAAATCACCACGGCATACCTGAGGAACCAAATCCCACTCCTGAACATTCCATCCATCTAGGTGTTCAGCAGCCCACTTCGCCAAGCAATCAGCAGCCCTATTCCACTCTCTTGGAATATGAACAAAAGTCACCATCTCCATCAATGAACTAACCTGTAGAATCTGATGTACCAGCATAGCCAGTTGCCAACTAACATTTGCCACTTTCCGCTCAAGAAGCAAGTTGATCAAGACCTGGGAGTCAGATTCACATATAATCCTTCTCCATCCCAAAGCATAAGCCTTCTCCAAGGCACGAAAAATAGCCCACCCTTCCACAAGGTTGATAGTCTGAATCCCTTCATAGACTGAAAAAAGAAAGATTACCGAGCCCGAAGAATCCCTATCAATCCCCCCAATACCAGCTAGTCCAGGATTACCTCTTGAAGAGCCATCAGTATTAATCTTCAAAACTCCATTAGGAGGTTGTTGCCACCTACCCTCCCTGTTAACTTTCTGCTTTTCCTGCCACCCCCTCCTAACACACGCAGAGGCTAAGGACAACCCCTGAAATCCCAGCCACTCCACCACCTCAGCATCCTTTTTTTGCAGGGGAAACTCCACTTCACACTTAGCTTCCACCGTCTCCTGAATCATACCTAAAATCCTCTGCCAAACTTGTTGCACCAGCTTCTTCTCACCCTGAAATATCCTTCAATTTCATTCCAACCAAATCTTCCACAACAAGAAAATAGGCCCCACAAACCACACCTCCTGCAAGAAAGAAGCCATAGAAGGAGGCCTACCCAATCCTTTCCAAAAATCAATCAAAGAGGAAGCATGAACACAGGGGCACTGCCAAACTCCCCACCAAAAATGCCAAATTTGAAGAGAAAAGGGACAGTGAAAAAATAAGTGAGTAGAGTTCTCCTCATCAGCACCACACAGAGCACAAATAGAGGGGCCCTGGAAACCTCTCTTTTGAATATTGTCCCAGGTCAAACACTTATTCCATGCTAACATCCAGGCAAAGCAATTACACTTTGGCTAGGCAAACTTGTTCCAAACCTTCTTCCACCACTGAACTTCTTCCCCATCCTGTCTGTGAGACAAAAGCAGCCGATAACTAGAAGCCACAGTGTAGACCCCCTTAGGATTAGGAGCCCAAGCCAACACATCTTCATCCTGAAGGTAGCTACACCGTCTACTAGAAAGGATATTCTGAAGCTCAAACCCATCCTCCTGTAGACCCACATCTGGCCATTCATCAATAGACTTCCATCTTGCCGACTCCAGATGGTCCTCAAGAGAGAAGGTTTTGAAATCACTCACTTGTGACCAACCAGCCTCAATAAACCTCTGGCTAAGATTCAACAGGTTAGGAAATTAAGAAATGATAGGCGGATAGCCATCCCAAGAATCAGACCAGAAATTGACCTTGGTCCCTTTTTTACATATCCAAAATAAACCCTCCTTAATAAGTGCAGCTCCTTTTTTGAGGGTGCCCTAGATCACCGATCCCTTCCCCATAAGGGGATAACGAGGAATATCCAGCTGAGGGATCCCAGAGAGATACTTCTGAGAAAGAACCCTGACCCAGACCTTATCATGCTCAACACACCATCTCCAATACAGCTTTGCAACCAAAGCCTCACCAGTCAAAGCCGATTTCCTTAAGCCTAGACCACCATATTGCTTCGGGCAACAAACAACCTCCCATCTAACCAGACTCCATTTGGATGACCTCAAACAACTAGCCCATAAAAATTGTCTTGCAACAGAATCAAAATCCTTAACAAAGCCCACCAGGGCCACCTGAAGCATGCATCTGTAAATAGGCAAAGCTTGAACCACAGACTTGATTAGCTAAACCCGGCCAACAAAAGATAACCACCAGTGAGTCCAGTGATTAACTTTCACTCTAAATTTATCCAAAATAATCTGCCAAGACTCCTTGAGCAACCTTCCCATTGAGATAGGGACTCCAAGATAAGTCAACGGGAGAATCCCAATCTGAAATCTCAAAGTTTGAGCAATCCTCTGCTGAATAGGACCTGGAGTATTGAAGAAATAAATACAAGATTTTTCTTCATTAATCTACTGACCAGAGGTAGCCAAGTAGACATCCAACACTTGGCGAAAGTGAGAAGCTTCTCTCATAGTAGCCGCACCCATTAGAGCAATGTCATCCACAAATTGCAGATGAGACTGCGGAGGCAAGTTGCCTCTCCACCGCCAACCCTGGATCAAGCCTAACTCCACATTCCTTCTCATCAATCTCCCCAAACCCTTAGCAAGGAGAATAAACAAGTACGGGGAAAGGGGATCCCCTTGGCGAAGTCCCCGAGAAGCACCAAACAACTTAGTATGTTCCCCGTTAATTAGCACAGAGAAGGAGACTGAAGTAACGTAGCTCATAACCCATTGAATCCACTCTTCCCTAAAGCCAAAGGCACCGAGAACCTTCCAAAGGAAGGACCACCTGACTCTGTCATAAGCCTTAGCCATATCCAATTTGATAAACATTGCCTTCTCTCTGGAGCTAGCCATGGAGTGAATAGCCTCAGTTGCAATAACAATCCCATCCAAAATTTGCCTACCTGCAACAAAACCATTCTGCTCTTCTGAAATCAAGTCCTTTAGTCCCTTTTTCAACTTGTCAATAATTAATTTAGAGATAATTTTATAAATTACATTGCAAAGAGAGATGGGGCGAAAAAGACTTAGCCTATCAGCCCCCTCACATTTGGGAATAAGAGCAAGAAAAGTAGAGTTCAGAGCCCTTAACATCTGCCTATTCTGTTGAGATTCCTGAACAACTACCAAAAGGTCAACCTTGATAATATCCCAGAATTCTTGGAAAAACTCAATCGGGAAGCCATCGAGACCAGGAGCTTTCCCTTTCTTCATCTGGAAAACTATCCCTTCTAACTCTTCCAACGAGATGTCACTCATAAGATCTTGATTCATTTCTCTAGAAACCAGAGAGGGAATACAAGAAAGAACCTGGGCTTCCGCAGGGGACCCCCCTTGCGAGTCCTCCCTAAAAAGAGAAGCAAAATATTGCACAGCCTCCTTTGAGATTTCTGGAAGGGATGAAAGATGTTGACCCCTATCATTCACCAGCATAGAGATAGAATTGCCATGCCTTCGAGCCTTCACCGAATTGAAAAAGAAAGCAGTATTTTTATCCCCTTCCTGAAGCCAATCTATCCAAGCCTTCTGTTTCCAGAACATCTCTTCCCGCAACTCCCACTCCTCCAGAGCTTTCAAAGCTCGAGCCTCTTCCTGAAGTAGCCCAGCTGACACCCCATCCTCCCTAATCAATCTTGTAATGCTATCAAGATTAGCCTGAGCCAACGCCTTAGCATGAAATAGGTTGCCAAAGGACTGACGATTCCAACGCTTGAGTTTATATTTCACAAATTGAAGCAACTTAACAAAGGTATACATGGCCGTGCCATAAGCAGGTCGACCATTCCTCCACCAGTCAGCCACACAATCATACAAAGAAGGATCCCTCAACCACATGAGCTAGAATCGAAAGGAAGGAGTACGAGGCACATTAGCTGACTCAATTGTAAGTTTGATAGGCCAATGATCAGATCCTCTCCAATCCAAGATCTCAGAGCGAGAGGACCACAACCCACCAACCCAATAACATGAAACCAGAAAATGATCTAACCTTTCAGCAATACAATTATCCCCCACTCGACGATTGTTCCAGGTATAACTACCATTACTGGGCTTGATATCAACTAAATTCAAAGCATTGATGCTATCATGAAGAAGTATTGCAGAGGGTTCCAACCTCCCAACACCGCCTCGCTTCTCATCCAAATAAAAAATAGCATTAAAATCTCCAGCCAAAATCCATGGATGGAAAGGCACCATACTGCGGACAAACTTGATATGGGACCATTGAACTTGCTTACCCCTAAAATCAATAGGAGCATAGATATTAGATAAAAGAATAGCCTCCCTTGTTGCAAAAATCGTAGCTATCATAGATATTGAAGATTTAGAAGACATCCACCAAACAGGAGTGACCTTTCTCGGGTTCCATAAGCAAGCTACACCCCCAGAAGACCCATGAGCCCCAATGCATTGACATTCTCCATTCCTCCATAACTTAGCCGCCAAACCAAACATACACTCAACTGATAATTTGGTCTCTTGCAAAAAAACATCAGGACTATGTCTTCTTATTAAATCATGAACTGCTTTTTGTTTAGGGCCGCTGTTCAAGCCCCTCACATTCCACGAGAGAACAATCATTTCAAGGGACTTGAAAAGTGAGTGTCTAAGGTCTTGACTGACCCTGCCTCCACCAAAGTCTCCCCTATCAACTTAATCTTTTCCACATCCTTCTTTCTACCAAGCTTGGCAGATTTCTCTGCCCCACCTTTCTTAATATCCTTCTGCAAGAGACCCAGTTTTGGAGGAGGCTTAATATGCCTAGCCAGATCCAAACCCCCGACCCACCCAGGGTGAGAAGAATCCCCACCCGCATTTGGAGCAACTAAAGGAGGGTCCAACACTGTTGAGACCACCACCTGTTGATCCATATCCCTGTGTAAACATGCAACACCCTGTGCACCAGAATTATCAAGATTAATGACCTCCTGTACTGAGCTCACAACCCCTTTGGGTAGACATTCATCCCCCTGTGGGCATGTGACAGTCCCAAGATTAAGACCCTCCTGAACTGGGCCCTCAACCCCCTGATCCAAGTTAATCAAACCTGGGTTCACTTCCTGCTGACTGAGATCATCCAGAACTTCAAACCTGTTAAAAAAACCCCCTTCTTGTCTTTCCTTGAAAGTCCTCTTTTGGCCACAATTCCTATTACGAGCTTTGACTGGAATAAAACCCTCAGCATCATTCACCTCTCCATGAGCAAGGTTCTTCCCCTTATCAACCACAGGGGGGTTATGAGGGGGTTGAGTAGGTTGAGATTCCACATGCTTATATCTTGGACATCTTCGCTGCAAGTGACCATATTCATGACACAAACGACAGTGGAAAGGAAGAGTCTCGTAGTCCAACTGTTGCACCCAAGAATACGATCCCTCACACATATCTATAGCATCAGGTAAAGGCCTACTTAGATCAATTTCAACACATATGCGGGCATAAGTCATTACCTTTTTACCCAAAGTTTGCGATGAAGTCCCAACTGGTTTTCCAAGCAATGATGCTAACAAATGAAAAACATCCTCCCGACAACACTCCACCGGAATCCGAGGTAGACGAACCCACACCGGAACCTGATTCGGAAGTTCCTCAGAGGGATTAAAACCTGCATGCCATGGATTTATAAACAGCCCCACCTTATTATAAAAATAAGGCCCCCCTTCAAAAACCCTACTGCGATCGGCCCGACAATTAAAAGTAACCATAAAATAATTATTGGCCAGCAACATTATCTCCATTTCTCCCTCTGGCTCCCAAGTCCTCTGAGCCCAGACTTCTAAAAAATGCAGAGATACCCTCATCCCCAAAAACTTGCAGTATAAGGAGTGATTTGAAAAATATTCAATGTCTTCAGCGATCATCTCAGATGGAATAACAAGTTTTGGCCTCTCCTTGCAACACTCTAGGCAACCATTAATCTTCGAGATTCATGAACCAGAAGACAACCCCGCATTATCAGACCCAACTTCTGGAGCAAATAACGTATTATTGAAAGTCTTCAATCCACGGTTCCCAGGTGTAGAACCCAACGCAGCCTGGAAATCCATAGCCGGAGACGTCCCAGATGCCTCACCCCCGGAGAAAGGCATTAAGCCTAAAGCGAACTTGCAAAACCAACAACCAACTATGGGTGTGGAAGCCCCACACCACACTCGGATAACCTCCTTCCACTATCTATAGACCTGTTTTCCTTTCTCCACCAACGTCCGGCTAACAACAATAAAGAGAGAAGAAGTGCCCCACGCGCCAGGGCACCACTGGACCAACACCCACGAGCCACAACTAGCCCGAGCTCGCTACAGGCGTCACTCCACAACCACATAGGACAAATAGGAAACCCCCGAAGCTAAGAAAATACCCCCGAACTGCCAAACGCCACAGCACAGGGCACACGGAACCAGAAGAAAACACGCCGCCAACCCTTATTTCATAAAGATCCCACCCACCAACGAAGAAGCAAACAGGAAGCAAGAATGAGCTAGGGCTCGGGTGCCCTAGCTCGGCCCAACGAGATGCAGTTGCAGACGCAGACCCATCTTCATTTCCTCCCTCAATCAGTCAAGTTGTAGAGTTGATAGTGTACTTATTTAGCAATTAAAATTTAAAAATTGGTCAAAAACTACTCAGAATATCGTTTATAGAATGGGATGTCATTTTATAAATAAGGATCCCATTTAATAATTGGGATCCCCTAGTAAATGGGATCCTGATTTGTAAATGGGATCTTGATCCTCATTTCAACCGACAAAACAATAAATATAGGAAACATGATCTCATTTACAAATCAAGATCTTGTTTATAAAATTAGAATCTTGATTTTAAAATTTGAACTTTAGGTCAGGTTTTTTCTCTATTAACTAGTTTGAGAAATGGCTTGGGGACCCTAACCTAAGCTTTGGATCTGGTTTGACCCGCAACTTGAAGGTCCTCTCAATGTCACAAGAAAATAGTGACTTTGGGCATATGTCTAAAGAACTTTTTTGCAAAAATTTTTGACGAAATTAAAACCCATTATAGATGAGATAGTGTAGATTCTAAATATGTAATTTTTTACAAATTGATTATTTTTTTCTTATTTTCAATTAATTTTTGATGAAAATGGTCCATAAACTTGAAATATTAGAAATTTTTAGTATTTTAATAACTTTTTATTAATATATTTTTTTGAAAAATGAATTGTACAAAAGCGTACTTTAGACAGTTATTTTCAATTTGAAAAAAAAAAGAAGAAGGTAAGTTTAGGTCATCTTATGCATGATGTACACAATGATTTTTCAAAACAACAAATATGACCAATAAAAAATTAACAAAATTTTTTTAAAAAAAAGTACAAATTTTTTTTTGAAGCATTCTTCAGTGTGGGTATATGTAGGTTTTATCATGGAAAAAATAGGCACTTAAGTGGCAAAAAAATTAGAAAAATTAGAGTTAGAAAACTTGACGTAAAAATTTGAATAAATTATCTATATTATTTCAAAAATATAAGAACAGAATCATAGAAGATTAAATGTAGTTTCTAAATTACTAGGGTTTATTTTAAAGAAAAAATATCTATTTGGTGAAAATTTGAAATTTCAATGTGTAGTACTTACATTTTCGAGTAAAAAAGAAGTAGGTGTGTGTCTGACCACCCTAAGCACAATAAAATGATAATATTTATTTATAAGATTTTAGAAATAAGTAGAGACTCATGTCCAAATGTGTTGCATTTTTTTTAAATTTTTTTCCAAGTAAATAATTAATTATGAATTTTTTATTACAACTTTTAAAAAATATAAAAAATTGTATGTCTAACCACCTTAAGTTGGTCAAAACTTCATGAAATTCAATTTTTATTTTTTTAATCCTATAGTATGCGAAGCATAGAATGTGATGTATATTTTTATTCAAAAAAGTCATACAGTTTGAAAGTAATATATGTTTTTCAATCAACCTATCAATCTGGACTTTAGTCGTAATTCAAATAGAAAATGAATAATAATTATTTATTAAATTCAAATTAAATTATAATTTATATTGGTAGAAAGCTTAGAATCTCTTTTAAAAACCCTTTTCATTTCATCAATTCTGGGTAAAAAAAAAGTCGTCAACCACATACCCTACAAATACCCATCATATCGCCACTTTTTGGCCCATCATGATCCTGCACATACCCGTGTGTTACAAATATTTTTGCAAAAGGATTCAAAATATTACAATTATTTAGTTCAAAATATGGATGATGTACATGTGCATGGTATGGTTAAAAAAAGTGACTTTTAAATAGTGGTTTTTAGAAATGTCTATTGAAAATAAATTTGTACCATATGGGTATTAAAATAAATTACATATTTGGAAACTAGACTCCAAGTACTACATTTTATGATTAGTGATTTTTGTAAGATTCCATATCTAAGTGCTTCAAATTTTAAGGTTAAATGTGACAAATTCTAAAAATTAGGAAAAACACTTCCACTTTTTGGAAAAAAAAGTGGACTCATCTTCTTACCAGCACTTCTTATGAAATCATATCCTCTTTATTTTCTTTGAAATCCCAATATGAAATCCATGCTTATATCTTCCCAAGGTCTCTCTAGTACTATCAAATATTTGTACAATCTAGTATTATGACTATTCCCTTTTGCAACTTGACAAATTTTGCAACTTTGAACATAATTCTTGAAATCCTTATATATTTGCAACCAAAAATAATGTTCAATCACCAAAGCTACTGTCTTATTCACTTTAAAATGTCCTAATCCACCACTGTGTTTTTCCTTGATCAAATTATCCCCCATTGAACTCCTTAGAATACACAACTAATTTCCTTTGAACAACATGCCTTCTTGAATGAAATAGTCCAACCATTGTCTCTTATTTGTTACTGTTGGTTCCTTACATGCTCTCTAAGCTTCGGAAAAATCTACATCATCCTCATACATGTGCTTCAATTCATCAATACCAAGTACTTCTATTCCCATCTCTTTCAACAAACTCCTTCTCCTACTCAAAGCATCTATAACTATGTTTGACTTGCCACTCCTATGCTTCAACATAAATGTATAACTTTGCAAGAACTCAACTCATCTCATATGTCTCTAATTTAGCTTCCCTTGACTATTCAAATACTGCAAATCTTGATGATCAATGCACAACACAAACTCCTAAGGCAACAAGTAATGTCTCCACTTCTTTAGGGCTTGAATTATGGCATAAAATTCTTGATCATAAATTGAATATATTATTTTGGAATCATTCAATTTCTCAGTAAAATAAGCTATGGGTCTCCCTTCTTGACTTAACACTACTCCTAGTATTGCATTCCCACTTGCATCACAATCAACTTGAAATACTTTGTCAAAATCTGGTAATGCTAATGCTAATTGCGTTGTCACCTTTTTCTTCAACAATACAAAAGTTTTTTGTGCTATGGATGTCCACTTAAAGTCCTTATCTCCTCTCATTGTCTCTGTCATGGGTGTACAAATACTACTAAAACTCTTGATAAACTTCTGGTAGAAACTAGCTAATCCATGGAATGATCTTACTTCTCCAATGTTTATTGGTGTAGGCCAATCAATAATTGCTCTTACCTTCTTAGGGTCCATCTTAAAACCTTTAGCAAAAATGACAAAACCCAAATATACCACTATATCTTTATAAAGATACACTTGACATTAATCAACAACTTCTCTTCTCTTAGCCTCTACAATACTTATTTGATGTTCCACAAAGTTCTTCTCTAGTCCTAATGAAAATTAAAATATCATCCAAGTAGACAATGACAAACTTACCCAAGAATTTCTTTAGTACCTCATTCATCAATCTCATGAAAGTGCTTGGTGCATTGGTCAATCCAAAAGGCATTACTAACCACTCATGTAATCCTTCATTAGTCTTAAATATAGACTTCTATTCATCTCCTTCTCTGATTCTAATATTATGATAGCCACTCTTTAGGTCAATCTTTGTGAAATACTTTGCTACACTCAAATAGTCCATAATGTCATCCATCCTCAACAATGAAAATCTATACTTGATAGTGATTCTATTGATTTCTTTGGAATCTATACACATTCTCCACTCTCCATCTTTATTTCATTCAAGTATAGTAGGTACTGCACATGGGATTAAACTTTCTTTGATCAATCATTTATTCAACTGGTCTTGTATCTGTCAGTTCAACTATGTAATCTCTACCAGTGTCATTCTTGTTAAATGAACAAGAAAACTGAGAGGGGGGGTGAATCAGTTGTATCCAATTAAAACATAAAAACCCTCAACAGTAATCAGATCCACATTCATTCATTAAACCCTTAATCTATTATAATGTTTAATCATGAAAAGAAGATAACAAAAACTAAAACAACCAACACCATACACAAGAGAACACCAGCTTTATGTGGAAAACACAATGAGGGAAAAACCATGGTGAGGATTAGCTCACAATATAAGTAATTGCAAAACTAGTACAAGGGCTCATTACTATAATAGGACATTGTTAGATTAATAGGTTAATTACTAATTAATTTAATAATATTGATTAATTAATTAAGTCACCTTTTCCTTTATTTTCACTTAAGCTAAACTTAGACCCTTTAATAATTACTTTATTAAATCCTAGGGTTCAGTTTAGGGTTTTGATCTCCTTTCTTAAGGATTGATCTCTTTGTAATTATTAACTTCTTGTTTATGCAATTTTACTCTCTTGGTTTGTAGAGCAATATCTTTGTGTTTTTTGAATCTCTTCTACGTGACAGGTTATTTTGCTTGCAGATGATTACTAGGTTCTATGAGGTTGGATTTTACAACTTCAACATGGTATCAAAGCTTCAAACCTACAGCTTCCTATTCATCTTTTTTAGGGATTCAAGTCTTGAAAGTGTATTTTGGTGCATCTTGAGTCACTTTTGATCACACAATTGCATTCAAAGTGCTGGAAATAGTCAAGATTGACCTTTGTTTCATCAATTTTGGACTCATGGGCTCAGATTTGCAAGGGTTTTTGTGGATTCTTTTTTTTTCTCAAATCTAGAGGGTACCTACAATTTTGAAGCTTTTTCAGCCCAAACAGACCTCACCATTGCGGCTAGAGTGGCCAAAAACCCTAAAAACACCTATCAAATTGTCAAATTTGGTGAAGTTGGCCTCTGAGGCAATTTTTTTTGTAAAGGGGGTCGTACGGCCTCTGTACGGTATTCTGTGCATGCAGATCAATTTTTTTTTTAAAATATCAGTTAGCATTTTTTTAATTTCTTATTTTTTAGAAATTAAAAAAAAACATTGAGCACTTTCAAAAGCGAGTTTTTGTCAAAAAGGGAGGCGGAATTTTTTTGTCTGGGGCACACTTATTAGGGCAAGGTACCAACACCTAAAAAAAGGAACCGACAAGCCATACTCCCATGTCGGTGATGGGTTTCACCATTTTCTCACGCAGTTTGACCTTTATTGGCCCCTGAAATTTTTTTCCAGTGACCCTTGCAATTTTCCCGGTTGCAGCATCAACCTTCTATGGGTGGTGAAATTTTTGAGAATATTTTTGCTATCGATGGGAATATTCTATTCATCATTTTTTCCAAGGGGGATTAGTTTTTT